>APFE030852524.1:0-12193 GCA_000404065.3 Pinus taeda
TGAAAGATTCAGAACTATGCTTGGACTCACCAACATCCCTTCAGATTAAGGGGGGGAATGTTGACACCTAATCCTCAGCGATTGGGAGAATTGAATGTGAACAGTCATCAAGAAGATGAACTGAATGATCACATTCATGTATATAATAGATATCTGCCTAATGGAATAAATGAATCAGTTTTCTGGAGTTACTCCTGGCCTGACACACTTGAGCTAAGTTTCTTTGACATATTATTGAAAGAATTAATGTTAAAATAAATCTAATAATTTAATAATGTTTATGTTTTCTAGTTTCCAATATTTCTACCAACTCTATCAACAAACTTCAAAAGGAAAAAAAATGACATCTCGCAATAACATAAGCACACATCCAAGAAAAAATGTGTGTTTTTATTTGGAGACATTCTGCATTCCTACCTAGTACAAATTACTAATAATATATATTTGCAAACTTATATCGCAATAAAACAACATGGTTTCAATGCATATGTAATTTATATTCAACAAAACATGCATTATGTCAAATGACTAAAACCTGCAACTATGGCTTGTTACAATGAATTTTATTCTATTGCCATTGAAAATTCAATTATTAAACTAAGCATAAGGGAATGCTAGATATGAGGCCTTGTTAATATCACATGCCCAAAAACTATAAGTCATGTCATATGACACTTGTTTAGATAACCTTTTTTTAATTAATTAATTTAATTAAAAGAGAAAAATGCACATAATTACTTTGGAGATAAATCTCAATTTTTGATTTGTGAATATGTTGTAGCTGCTACAACAACCCTCCAAATTGTTTCCCATGTTGTGATTTTAGAGCCTTCATTCCATCCACAAGAGATTATCTTTTATTTTCATCAAGTATTCATGCTATGATACAAGACTTACCTTTTCTTGCTTTTCTTGTGATGTAATGATCCCAATTTGATATCTTTCAAATTGAAGCTAACTCTTGACTCGACCTTATAGCATTGTTGGGCTTTCCTCCTATTATGCAACCAACTAACAAATAGATAGATCAACGACTTAAAATTTATTCTCTTCGAGGGGGAAACCTCCTTTATATTACATAAATGAACAATTCTTAGATGATACAAATGACAAGACATCCTTTGTATATATAGGGGTATAAGGGGTTACAATATAATCTAAGCCTACGTAACAATAATAATGTAAGGGCACAAAAATAACAATATGGGGGCTACATGGGCACAACAATAACAATAAGGGGGATACACTAGTACTACATAGACTTATCATGCTCCTCTCCTTCAAAAAAGTGTTTTCCTCAACACTTGAGCAGTTATGGATGCTTCTGTATAAAATTCTCATCCTCCCATGTGGAATCTTTAGTGGCTAATTTCTTCCACTTAATGAGATACTTTGAAATTGATCAATTCCGTAGCTGTCAGGTTCTTGTTTCCTTGACTGCTTTAGCCTCAAATATGATTTTTCCTTCTTCATCAAAAACTGGAAACACTGTTTGAATTGGAATCTTGTCACTTAAAACCTTATTTAAACATGAAACATGGAAAACTAGGTGTACTCAGGAAGATGCAAGCAACTCCAATTTGTATGCCATAGTACCAGTCTTTTGCAACACCTTGTAAGGACCGTAGTACTTGGGTGATAATTTATTATCCTTCTTAGCTTACTTGAGAGAAATTTGTTTGTATGGTTGTAGCCATAAAAATACCTAGTCACCTACATCAAAAATTCTTTCATTGTGATGTTGATTTTCCTGTTGTTTCATTCGATTCTGCACAAGAGTGAGGTTATCCTTTAAGAGTAGGAGAACTTGTTGTTGATGCTCAATGTGATCTTCCACTCCTTGAACCTTACAATTTTGTCTTAAAGATGATGTGATGGATGGTGGATGATATCCATAAACAACCATAAATGGGGTCATTTTTGCTGCAGTTTGAAGGAATAGTTATACCACTATTCAGCTAGAGGTAACCACTTGATCCATTGTGTTTGTTTGTTGAATACAAAGAAACAAAGATATCCTCCTCTCAACGCTGACTTGGAATGGCTAAAGGTTGTAGCAGACTCGGGGTCTTAACTGTATCAAGTTTATTTTGTTGGCAAACCAAACAATCTGCCACAAATTTCTAAATATTAGATTTAAGGCCATGCCAAAAAAATCCTTCTTGACCCTATGGTAAGTTTTTAAAAATCTTTTGTTCCCTCCTAAGGGAGAGGTGTACAATTCCAAAATAATCTTGGGAATTTTTACAAAGATATAAGCGATCTTTGTACCATAATGAATCATTTTTCTAGCTAAATGTATCAGATGTACTCGGATCTTGCTGCAACTTTTGAATGAGTGACCACACCTCTTCATCATTCTTCCATTCATCCCTTGCTTCAATTATCCACTCAGGTTTGGTAACATAAATGGCACAAAGTAATGCTTCCATATCCTCATACTTTCTTTAGAGTGCATCTGCAATAACATTTTGCTTCCCTTTTTTGTAGATGATTTCAAAGTCATAACCCAACATCTTTGTCACCCATTTTTGCTACTCTTCTAAAGATAATCTTTTTTCCAAAAAGTATTTAAGAATCATGATCTGTGTTTACTTTGAAGTGTTTTCCCATTAAGTAAGTCTTCAATTTCTTTAGTGTATGGAGTATTATCGACATTTCCTTATCATAAATATGTTTGTGTACATACTTTCCTTTGATTGGATGACTTTCAAAAGAAACGGGTATTCCTTCTTGCATTAAAACAACACCAATTCCATTGTTTGAAGCATCACATTCCACAATAAATGTTTTTGTGAAGTCTGGCATAGCTAAGACCAGTGCTTAGCACAGTGCCTCTTTCAGATTTTCAAACGAATTTGATGCTTTTGGAGTCCAAGAAAATGCATCTTTCTTTAGTAATGATGTTAGAGGTTCTCCTATTCTCCCATAATTCTTAACAAACTTGTGATAATACCCTGTCAACCTGAGGAATCCTCGAATATTCTTTATGGTTATGGGGATTTTCCATTCCATAATGGTTGTAATTTTGTTAGGGTTTACATTAACACCCTTATGAGATACAATATGACCCAAATATTCCACCTCCTATAATCCAAAAAAAATTTGAAGGATTTTGCTTATAATTATTTCTTTGCCAATAGTTTGAGCACCATGTCAACATGTTAAACATGATTCTTCCAAGACTTGTTGTAGATTAGTATATCATAAAAAAATACTAACACAAATTTTCTAAGGAAGGGTTTGAAAATGGAATTCATCAAACCTTGAAATGTGTAATGTGCATTACTGAGGCCAAAAGGCATGACCAAAAATTTATAATGACTCTCATTAGTTATGAATGTTGTTTTTAGAATGTATTCAATATTCATTCTAATTTGATGATATCCTGAATGAATATCCATCTTGGTGAAGTAAATTGCTCCATATAATTCATCCAACAATTCATAAACTACATGAATGGGAAATTTATCTTTAATAGTGAGATTATTGAGCTCCCTATAATTTGGACACATACACTGTGATCCATCCTTCTTGTGTACCATTACTACTGGAGCGAAGAAAGAACTTTGACTAGGTTGAATTATACTAGCCTCTATCATTTGTGCAACAATACATTCAATTTCACTCTTTTGGGCATAAGGATATCTGTAAGGTTTGATGTTTGGAGGAATACTTCTTCAAATCAAGTGAATCACATAATCATGATCAAAAATTGGTGGGAGGCCTTTGGGAGTCTCAAACACCTTGGAATGATTGTCGAAGAATTTTTGGAGATATAGAGAAATAAACAATTTTGATGTTTGAACCCCTAGTGAGCATAATTGTGAAATTACACCTCGTTTTTATTTATTCAAAAGGTTTTTCATGCCATTAGAACTGATTATGTTTCCTTGTGATACCCCTTAATTCAAGTTCCTCTCCTTCCAATTTTGTTTTAAGAAAAGTTCTTGAAAATTGAAAGCTATGTCCCCCAAAGATTGTAACCATTGGACTCCTAGTACAATATTAGAGCCACCCATTGGAATATTCAATAAATATCCCCCCATGGTTAGCTTGATATTATGGCACTTTCGAGAGCAATTTATAGTTCCTCCATTTGCAATGATCACTTGACACTCTGGTGCTGGATACAGGAAGCAATTCAATTCCTTGGCTATCTTATAATGAATAAAATTATGGGTACTACCCTAATCAATCAACACTTTTACCTTTTTTTTCTTGACATATCCTTCTATATTGAGAGTTTGAGGAGTGGTAATTCATTCCAATGCATTACAAGGTATGGCTGGATCCATTTCTTCTTTCTCCGGGGTCAGTTCCTAGTGTATATCCTCCTCTTCTGATGTTTCTTGTTCATTTTCTTCTCCTCTTCACAATCTATCTAGAATAATTTCTTCTAAGTACACTTATGACCTTTAGTGTATTTTCTATCACAACTATAACAAAGCCATTTTTCTCTTTTTTCCTCCAATTTTTGTGGTGTCAACCTTGTAGGTTGTGTAAGACTAGGATCAACAAAACTTATATCTTTAAAGTTGCGAGTGGTAGAATTCCTTGTTGCCATAATTTTGCTTTCAAATTTTATTTCCACCCTAAATGGCTTCTCCAATGAATCAGGTTCCCAAAGGTGAACCTCATGTGGGATGTTATATTTTAAAGTCCCTATGAAGACATCAATCCTACACTCCTCTGGAATATTGGTTACCCTAATATTCAATTTTTGGAAGTCTTCAATGTGCTCCACCATTGAACCCTTTTGTTTTAGATTTATCAATTGACTAAAGAAGGTGTTTCTCTTTGTATCTTCATAACATGCTACCCTTTCCTCCGTAAAAATTTACTAGGTGACAAGTGGTTTACAAGAAAAAATCCATCTATAACATACAAACTGATTGGGTTTAAAATATGAAGATGCAATAAATACCTTTTGTGAGGGTTGGAAATCATGTAGATCAAAATATTGCTCCATATGTAGTATCCAAGTTACCAGATCCTTGCCATCAAACTTCCTCATATCTATCTTTGGAATGTGGTGGTTCTTAAACCCACATTGGATTCTCTAAAATCATAATTGATATTCCTTTTGTCTTCATCATGATTTTCATGGATTGTGTTGTCAGCACTGGGACACCTTTCTTATAGCAACTTTGCCAAACCTTCCTTCAACCCCTCTATATTTACATTCATCATTGCTTCCATGTCTGATTTTAAACCATCATTCAAAACTCCCACATCCTTTTTTATACTGTCTATCTTAACATTCATCATGGCTTCCAATTCATTTTTTCTTACTTTTTGCGAGAGCGAAATTTTGTTGCACTTTGTCTTGTAAATTTGATATATCATGTTCCATTTCTTCCTCTTCTTCATGCATCATAGAAGAGATTTCTAGTTGCTTACTAGGTGTGTCCATTTTTTTGTTTAGAGGAACTTTGGAATCACACAATGATATCTATGCTTCAATATGCCCCTTGAATCACTTAAAATTGATTTTTCACATAAACATTGTGCAAATATTTTTACAAAATACACTCCTTTTTCTTGCTTTTAGTGAAAAGTGAGGCTTCCACATGATCTTCAATCAGTGTGTTAATGTGTTATAATGGGGAAAACATTGGGAGTCAAATATCTAAAATAACAAAACCAATGTTTTCAATGTTAATATGGTCGGTAGTGACAAAGAAAATGAGAAAAGATGACTTCAATACTTTAGTTATGTGTGAAGCAAAGCAAGAAGTGCATGAAGATCTAGGTGGAAACGCATGGAGGAGCAAGTTGTGTGGAGGTTGCAGCTTTTGTAAAAGCCACAAAAGACTATTAATTTTTTTCAAAATAAATCGAAGTTATGAAAGCGGCTTTGAAAAAAGTGATAAAGGCCAAGTTTGAGAAAAATAGGTTGAGTTTAGAATGCCATATGTTATTGGTATTGATTATGTATTCAACAAAGTGATTGGTTCCTACTATGAGGATCAAGTTTGGTTTTATTTAGTGTACAAGAAGTGAATAGATCATGAATAGTCTTGGATTAGGATAACAATAAATTACATGGAGTGTTCATCATCTAGAGGAAGAACAAAATACTTCATTTGATTGACCAAAATTAGAGGGCCATACCTAAACTGGTGGGAAATCCACACAAATACCTTGAAGTTGGAGGGCGATCCTTCAATCATTAAGTGGGAGTATTTCAAAAGCTTCATAAATTCATAGTTTTACCCTATTGAATATGTAGAGAAGTAGTATATATTGTGGCATTCATTCAGGAAAAAATAGGAGTGGGGTGTATCAGAGTCTTATTCAGAATCTATGACTATGGACATAAGTATCTCCCTAGGCCTCATGGACTGACCTAGAAAAACAAAAAGACAAAGGGACTAATTTTTTACTTAATGTAAATAGATAACAAGACAAAGCCTACTTGGAATCTATCATATGCTTCCCTCCTTCTTTGTCTTGAATTCTCCAACCCTAGCACCAATCATTATAATTAGAACCTGCACATCGAAATAACACAAGCCAACGATCCATGGAATCTATTCAGCATCATATAATGACATTATTCAATAGATCAAAATGGTATTGAAATATATGAAACCATAACATCATATATCAGAAAAAAAATAGAACTTTTTTCAATAATAGAAATGGAGTGAGTTACAACCAAAAATAGGTGTTGATCCTGTTAAAGAGCTCCTCCAATTTGACTTGTTCTTTCCTTATCACAAAGTGCACCTCTAATCACACTAATGCATGGAAATATATCTCTCACATCAATGAAATAAGGGTAGAATCACTCTCCAAAAGCCAACCCATTGCCTATGGATGATAGTAAATATGTAGGTGAAGGAGGTAATTCATTGTTAATTTTAGGTATGTTCTATGTTTAGAGCAATTTATTTCATTTTTCACAGTTAGCTCCATATCTTTTCCAGATTAGAACATAAACATAAATCGCAGAAGACAAGCCAAGACAAGAGGACACAAGATGTGGCGCTAGCCAGGGACAAACCCCAATGTGGGGAAACCCTTGATCAATTCTTCTTATATGTTCTTTCATAGTTCAGTAAGAGGAGAGAGAGAGAGAGAGAGAGAGAGAGAGAGAGAGAGAGAGAGATAGTACATTTACAACAGAAGTCAAAACTTTGACTTATCTAGATAAGAGCATAGATCATCTCTAAGAAGATGATACATGAAATCAGTTGAAGACATGTTGTTTCAACTAATTCTCCAACATGACTCCTTCACCTACCATTGTGTTGCATTTCGTCATCATGTTGCACCTCACCACGTTGCACCATGCTACACCCATCATCACTATGTTGCATCTCATCATGCTTCATTAATCATGACTGTACCCATCACTGTATTGCATTATGTGCCACTGTTGCACCATGTTGCCATCCTGACCTATGTGTTGGCTACACCTTGCTTGCTTGTTGTCCCTTGCTTGCTTGTTGTACCTAGCATGCTTGTTGTCCTTAGCATGCTTGTTGTTGCATGCTAGTTGTCCCTTGCATGCTAGCAGTAACATTGCATGCTTGGTGTATTTGCTGCTAAGTACCATACATGTATCCCAATGTTAGTTAACTGTCCCTTGCATGCTGCTCTCCTTTGGAGACAGATGCTCTCGCTATTTTGGCAGTTCTGGTAGTTCCTGCTGTACCCGGCAATTCCAACAGTTCTGACTTTTTTGGCAGTTCCAGCATTTCGAACATTTCTAGCTTTTCCGACTTTTCTAGCAGTTCCAGCTTTTCTGGCTTTTCCGGATTTTCCGGTTTTTCTGGCTTTTCGAACTTTTTTGGCAGTTCCGACTTTCCTGGCATTTTCGGCTTTTCCTACATTTCAAATTTCCCAGTTTTTCTGGATTTTCTAGCTTTTTTGGCAGTTCTGAATTTTTCGACAGTTCCAAATTTTCTGGCTTTTCCAACAGTTCTGGATTTTCTGGATTTTTTGGTAATTTCGGCTTTTCCAGTAGTTCCAGCTTTTCCGTCATTTCTGGCAGTTCCAAATTTTCTGGCAGTTCCGAGTTTTCTGGTAGTTCCAGTTTTTTTGGCAGTTCTGTCTTTTCCAGTAGTTTCGTCTTTTCTGGCAGTTCCAGATTTTCCGGCTTTTCAGGAAGTTCCGACATTTTTGGCTTTCCTGGAAGTTCCGACTTTTCCCACAGTTCTGGATTTTCTAGTAACTTCAGCTTTTCCAGCAATTCCGGCTTTTCTGACTTTTCCAGTAGTTTCGTCTTTTCCAGCAGCTCCAGCTTTTCTAGCTTTTCTATCAGTTTCAACATTTTTGGCTTTCCCGGTAGTTCCAGCTTTTTTGGCAGTTTTGGCTTTTTGGCAATTCCAAATTTTCCGGCTTTTTCGGCTTTTCTAGCAGTTTCAGCTTTTCTAGCTTTTCCCAGCAGTTCTAGCGTTTCCGGCTTTCTGCCCTCTGGATCAGGGAAACGTTATTCCTTAGGATCTCTTCACCTATTAAAACCCAAAGACAAGTAGAGAGAGGAAGAGATCCCAAGTGTGTTCAAATGACTTGAAGGCCACCTCTATTTATACTAAAATGTTGAGCACATGTGGGGTTTATTTGGTTGCTGGCCGACCTTGACGAATTGTCTTATAACGCAAATAAATTCATAGCTCCATGAATACTTATCAGAATCGGATGATCTCTAGATCAATTTGACACCTCTCGATGAGAGGGATCTAAGAAAAATATCAACTTCCATAAATAAGATGACCCACATGGAGTTTGGCCCTAGTTTCCAATTTTAACACTCCCTCTCAACTAGGGAGAACTCCATCCGTTGATCCATATGTTCAACTATACTATCTCTACCATCAGTGCCCTGCACTACTCTGCTCTACTCTATTTTGATCTATTGAGCTCTGCTTTGTTGAACCATGAAGAACAAGAATTTATCAAGAATGTCTCATACCATTCTCTACTAACCCAAAGTCAATTTTATTGATCCCAGATCAGTTTCATTCATCCTAGATCAATGTCACAAGAGAGTGTCTCAAACCACACATACTGATCCCAGATTAATGTCACAAGAGAGTGTCTCAAACCACTCATACTGATCCCAGATCAGTTTCATTGATCCAAGATCAATGGAGGTCATCCCAGCATAGGGAGTGCGGTAGATACAATAATGCATCCATCGGTATTACTACTATGGTCCCTATCCTCATCTCCCTTCTCATTGATCAGATGAGAGGTACTTCCCATGAGTCTCAGACTATGTGGGTAGGATGCCTCGATAGGAGAACTAATCATCCTTTCGACAGGAGAACGAATCATCCTGTTAGTGGATGCCAAAAATAACTAATCATCTTGGCCCATAGGAGAACTAATCATCCTGTTCCACAGCTGCCACGGAGAACAAATCATCCTGGCCCATAGGAGAACTAATCATCCTGTTCCATAGTCGCCATGGAGAATAAATCATCCTGGCCCATAGGAGAACTAATCATCCTATTCCACAGTTGCCACGGGAGAACGAATCATCCTATTCCACAGTTTCCACAGGATAACTAATCATCCCAACCCACAAAAAAACTAATCATTCCATTCATAGCGCACCACTAAGGGAGGGTGAGTCACCCTGTGGTCGCATGTTGCTCTAGTAAGTACCCCAAGCCCGCCAAAGCTCCCAGATCTCAATGCATGCAACATGCAGGACCCTTATAAGAAGGTCTCTCAATGACTCCAAGTCATTCGGGAAAGTCACAGATTTGGCCTTTCCCCGAGGCTTTGACAAAATGTCTGTGACCTGTACATCAGTCTCAATGTGATGGAGCCTCCTCGCTCATCGACTTACCATATCACAGATAATGCAGTATATGATGTCTATCTGCTGGAGCAATCATCGAATATGGGATTACTTAATAATCGAATCCCCCCTCTGGTTGTCACAGAGAATCATAGTGGTATTCATCATGTGTACAAACATCTCACTTAAGAGCTTCTACAAACATGCAGCTTCACACGAGATCATACTCATAGCTATGTATTCGGTCTTAGCGGTGCTTATAGCAACCAACTTCTGCTTCCTGCTTATCCATGACATTGAAGAAATCCAAAGAGAACCAGCACTGAGAAGTGCTCTAGTGATCCTCCACACTGCCTACCCAGTCAGCATTCGAATAATCATACAGTTTCATATTTCTGGAAGTGTATCTCAATCCATGAGAGATTGTGCCCCAAAGATATCTCAGAAGATTCTTGGCACCAATCCAGTGAGGCTCAACCAAATATGAGCTCACCAGCTAACTGCAAAACATATGTCTGGATGGAAGTTCACCAAGAACATCAACGCGAATGAGTTTATGAAACTCAGAGGCATTTCCCAAATCTGGTCCGACATCACTATGATATAACTTCTAAAAGTTAAGATCCTCAAGGTAGTCATAGGCTTGCCATTCATCATTCCACATTCGGAATCCAACTCCCTCTTACTTCTGCAAATGAGAGGGTCCGCACATGTTAGAAATAGGTCATCCTCATAAGGTGCCAGTATGAGAGGTCTATCATCCACAACCTTCCGATAATGGTTTGGATCGGTTTCATTCCTAGTGAATCTTAGCTTCATCAAACAACTATCAATCCTCTCATACTACGCCCGGGGTGTTTTGCTTCAAGCCATAGAGGGCTTTCTTCCACCTATATACATGAGATTCCTGATCATGAATCTCAAACTCCTCGGGTCGTTCCAAACCTGTGGACTTGATACATGAGGGGAATGGTCGCCTTATAAGATTTTCCTTTGGTAAATCTCAGACACGTACCTTCATGCTCTACTTGAATTCAAACATCCCTATCACCATCTGACTCACATCAGGTAGGGCCCCATAGGTAGACCTCCAGTGTTATAGATGAGATATGTCAATTGACATGATCGCTAATGTACCATCCTGCAACTTGATATAAATTGCCAACCCTAAACCCATGAGAAAAAACATCTTTGAAAATTATATTTTTTAACACGTACCTTTCCATTGATGGATGCCACCCTGAAACCTTTGACTTTCATTTCCGAGATGGACACCAGGTTCTTCTTTTGATCAAGTACATAAAAGAGATTCTGTGTTATGAAACCAGCTCACAAAAAGATAGAAAAGATAGATCAACACCTTAGAATTCAGCCTCTTCGAGGGGGCAACCTCCTTTACATTACACAAATGAATGATTCTTTGATGATTCAAATGACAAAACTCCTTTCTATATAGGACGTTAAGAGTACAAAATAACCAGAACCCTAACAATAATAATATAAAGCCACAAAAATAACAATAGAGAGATTCTATGGGGCACAGTGATAAAAATATGGGGACAATAGGGGCACAACAATATTAATAAGGGATACGACTACAATAGTAATGGGGTAATCACTAGTATTATAGGGACCTAACATGCCCCTCTCCTTCAAAAAATTGTTGTCCTCAATGCCTAAGTAGTTCTGGATGCTTCTGTATAAAATTCTCATCCTGCCATGTAGAAGCTTCAGCAGATAAGTTCTTCCACTTGATGAGATACTCTGAAATTAATCGATTTTGTAGCTGTCGAGTTCTTGTTTTTGTGACTACTTCCAATTCCAATGTAATTTTTCCTTCCTTGTTAAGTTCTAGCAATATTGTTTGAACTGGGAGCTTGTCACTTATAACCTTCTTTAAACATGAAACATGGAAAATTGGGCGCACTCGAGACGCTACAGGAAGCTCCAATTTGTATGCCATAGTACCAATCTTTTGCAACACCTTGTACGGACCATAATACTTTGGTGATAATTTATTATCCTTCATAGCTTGCTTGAGGGACATTTGTTTATATAGTTGTAGCCGTAGGAATACCAATTCACCTACATCAAAACTTCTTTCACTGCAATGTTGATCTGCCTGTTATTTCATTCTATTCTATGCCAACATGAGGTTATCCTTTAAGAATTGGAGGACTCATTGTTGATTTTCAATGTGATGTTCCACTGCTTGAACCTTAGAATTTTCTCTTAAATATGATGTGATGGATGGTGACTGATATCCATAAAGTGCCATAAATGGGGTCATTTTTTGTTGCTGTATGGAAGGAAGTGTTATACCACCATCCAGCCATAGGCAACCATTTTACACATTTTGTTTGTTTATCAGATACAAAGCAACAAAGATATCCTTCCAAACATTTGTTTACTATCTCAGTTTGCCCATCA
>APFE030852535.1:0-13333 GCA_000404065.3 Pinus taeda
CAGACTTTGTCACCCACCCGAAACTTGTGTGGCACCTGATGTTGATCATGTCACTGCTTGTACCTGGCATTTGATTTCTCCAGAATGTCATGTACGTACTGGTGTATATGTTGGATGTGCTCAATGAAGTTGTTTGCTTTATCAGCTTCTAACTAGACATGAGTTGAATCAGCCTGAGTAGCTGCAAATGGTATGGGCACATCAATGGGACATAGTGACTGGAATCCAAAGCTTACCTGAAAAGGGTTGTGGCCAATCAAGCTGTGGAGAGCTCAGTTATAGGTGTCCTGGACATAGGGAAGGCTCTCATCCCATGTGCGTGGATTATTTAATTTGTACATGCACAAAATGTGTACAATGATCTCGTTGACGACCTCTATCTGGCCATAAGTTTGGGGATGAAAAGCTATGGAATTAATGAGTTTGGTGTCGAGTATCAACCAAAAACTAGACCAAAATGTACTGAGGAACCTGTTGTCCCGATCTGAGATGATAGACTGTGGGATCCCGAAGTGTACCCACACTCATTCAAATAAGATTTTAATTGTGGCTTCTGTTGTGATATTTCTTCTTGCAATCTACCAGAATGGCCATCTTCGAGAATCTGTCAATGACGACCAAAGAACAATGTTTTCATCCTTAGTATATGAAGGCTCAACATGTAATCCATGGATAAGGATTCCCAAGGTCGACTAGGGGTAGGCAACAAAGTATAGAGGGCTTGCTTCTTGATGGTCGGTTTGGCAATGGCATAGGGAGTGCAGGATCTAATGTACTTCCAGACATCTTGTCGACGATTTGGCCAATAGAAATAATTTTTCACTACTGCCATTGTTTTCTCGACCCCAAAATGCCCAGCAACCCGATTATAGTGCGCTTCCAAAATAATATTGGTTCGCTCGCTTGAAGGAACACAAAGGTGTCCTAGATGGGATAACAAGGAAATATGGATGTGAAAATATAGAACTTGCTGACCCTCCAAGAGCATTTGTTATGTGTGGCCAAACTCTGGGTTGCTTTTGTAAAGAAGTGGCCATCAGAAGTCTGTGTGGATGACCATTTCCTTCCCCAAAATGTAATGCTTCCTTTGTCGGTAGGCCTGCACAATGGAATACATATCGTTGTAATAAGTGGGATACTTCCGTACTGTGTCTGAAAGTGTCTCACTGTGACATGCCAATGGATGACCTTGTTGAGTAAGGAGTGCCCCAATAAAATAGTTAGAGGCATCTGTCTCGATCTCAAATGGTTGTTGTAAGTCTGGTAAAGTGAGAATTGGTGCAGATCAAAGGCGATGTTTCAACTCTACGAATTCCTTCTCATGAGATTCAAACCAAAAGAATTTTTCTTTCACTCCTCCCTTCATGACTACACTCAAGGGGCAACTGATATGAGAGAACCCCAAAACAAACTTGCAGTAGAAACTGGCAAGACCCAGAAACATACGGAGCTCTGTCAGAGTGGTTGGGCCTGGCCAATCCCGAATTACTTACATCTTGGTTGGATCCACATGCACCCCTCATTCATCAGTAATGTATCCCAAATACTGAACCTGGGTCATGCCAAAAGTGTGTTTCTCCAAATTGGCCCATAGCTTGTGTTGCTACAGTGTTTAGAGAACCTGCCATATGTGGTGGAGGTTCTATTCCCAACTCTCGTTAAAGATCAGGATGTCATCCAAGTATACCACTACAAATGAGTTGGTGAATGGCCACAAGATGTCACCCATCAACCTCATGAAGGTTGCATGGATATTCGTCAACCTAAAAGGCATAACCAACCATTCAAAAAGGCCCTCCATGGCTTTGAAGGCACTCTTCCACACATCAAAGGGTTTGATTGGTACCTGGTGATAGATGGACTTCAAGTCAATCTTACTGAAATTTTCCCCCCTTCAGTTGGTCTAGAAGGTCATCAGTCCGTGGGATCAGGTACCTATTCCTGATAGTAATCTTTTTTAGAGCTCGATAGTTAATATAGAGTCTCCAAGTCCCATCCTTCTACTGTACCAACGCGATCAGACTCCCATAAGGCGATGAACTCAAACGAATGTGACCTTTCTCCAGCAGCTCCTAAATCTACCTCTTGATTTCATCTTTCTCCAGAACAGAGCATTGATAGATTGGTCCATTAGGCAGTGGCGAACTTGGGTTCATATCAATGGAGTACTTGACTTGACAGTGTAGAGGCACCCCTATGGGGGATGTGAAGATGTCCTCGTACTATTTTAAAACCTTGTCCATCTGATGTTGTTGTGCGGAGAGGCCCTATCTAGAGGTCATGGCCACTGTCTTCTTCTTTCCCTGAGGGCGTATCACCAGGAAAACAAATTTCCCAGTTTTGGTAATGAGCTTACTGCATTATTTTGCAATATCCAAAGAGATGGCAGTAGGCAGTGCTACCTCCGATATCTTGTGCAATGTATTTCCCAAAGTAAGAATAACAACAGGAGGCCTTGAATCATACACAACATGTTGCTTCCATAAGTATGGTTGGCCTAATAATACATCACAAATATCAAGGGGAGAAACATCACATAATACCTCATTTGTGAAGGGCTTGATGTTGTATGTAAGGTGACACTACTGGATCATGCGAAGTTCTTTTCCTTCGTGAAGCCACCCAATGGTGTACGATTGTGGATGTGCTGTGGTCAGTAAGCTTAGCTGCTTCATGACCTCTACTAAAATGAGGTTCTTTTGGCTCCCGTTGTCAACAATGAACTATAGCAGGGAACCCTTTACCCACATCTGGGAGTGGAGGAGGTGCTCGTCCTCCTTTGGATCTTCAGGTTCCTCCTTCTGGATATTCATGGTGGCAACGGTAGTGTCAGGCTCTGCATCAATAATCTGCATCCCTTTGTCATTCCCCTTGTCGTGTTCTAACTTAGAATCAGAACATGCATCTGATTCTGAAACCTTTAGCTTGGGGACCGGTGACTGCTTGGCCCAACACTCACTTGTGTTGTGAGTGGAGCTCTTATGGAACTCGTGCCACTTTCCCATGTCCTTCTTCACCTTCACAACATTGTTCTTTGCTTGCAGCTTTGGCGGGTTGTCCTAGGCTACGTAGCCTTGGCTTTGTCCTTTGTTCTACAGTTTGGGGGCACTTTTTCCTTAATTCGTATTCACAGATCCAAAGTCTTGCTTCTTCTTTTTAACAGTTTCTCGATCTTGACCACATATCGTTATGGCGTGCCAAGTGAAGAGATGTCCAACACTTCCATCTTGTCTTGGATGTACCTATGTAGGCAGCCGAGGTACTTGAGAACCAAATCCTTCGCAAAATCCTTGATACCCAACTTCATGTGAAGGGTATGAAAAACATTGGTAAACTCTGGCACATCTTGGTCCCTTTCGTGTTGCAAAATTGTCCACTTTATGTATTTATCCTCATAGCTCCTGATAGGGTAGTATTTCTCCTTGATGGAATCCCGAAATTAGTTCCAAGTTGGTGTGGCTGAAAAGTTTGTACTTTCATCCTTCTGCTCACAGTAGGTTTTCCACCAGTCCTTGACGTGGGGAGCTGCTTTGAGAAGTGAAAAAGTGATCTTTCCCCAGTTGGAAAAATCATGAATGGAAAAATATCCTTCTAGCATATTTAACCATTTATCTACAATGTTTGCATCTATTTGACTCTCAAATATGGGAATTTCAAAGTTAACTTGTATGTTAAAGGGTGTGGCTCTTCCAGAGTAGCTGCCATAACTCGATGCGTCACACCAGGGTAGTCGTTGAAGGATCTAGGCAAAGTTGTTCGTCATCGCATTCCTTTGTCACTTGAGGGATTCTTCAAGCAAAATTTTGATAGGATCTCTTGCTCCCTCATCTTTCTTTTCATCCATCATGGGAGGCTGCCGGGATTTGCAAGGCTGGTCTTGCAAAGGTTCGACCAGTTAAAGCCCTAACTCCTTATATCCCAACCTTGTTGGGGACATGCAAACAAAAACAGAGAAAGAGAAGACCGCTCTGATACCACTGATCCGGAATCAAACAAGAATGAAAGAAATTACAGATATAACGGTAAATACAAAGATGAAGTAGAAATAACACTTCATTTCATCAATATCAAATAATGAAATATTCTTACAAACAAAATGGAAATAAGACTAGCGTAGACGATCGTAGCTTATCTCTGAGAAGAGATGTGGCGGCTACATGCCTCTAAACTATGTTACAATGAGGATTGAAGGCCTATTTATTGTCTAAAGACAATTGAAAACCCTAAACATCCATAAACCTAACCTTAGGAGATGAAGCGCCAAACTATGGGCCCCGTTTGGGTAAATTGGTACATCAATGTCCCGGGGTCGTAACTTTGGCATATGAACTTTGTTTGATGTGAAAAATACCTCGTTAGAAATATATATTTGAGGAATGTAACATTTGAGTGAGCAATGTTATTCCACGACCCATGTTGCTCTTGGATTTCCAAAAATAATATCGTTTAAAGCCTCAAAATGGCTCTATAAGTTTAGGACCCAAAAAATTGCCAAAAATAGTAAATTGTGCTACAAATAAGGAAACTAAAAAATTGAAAGAAACAATGGTGGGGATCCAACTGGAATATGCAGGCAGCCATTAATATCCACCTAGATCATGGAATTGGTAGGTGGCTACCAATATCCACCTTGATCATTCCTCCCCCCTTAGGAAGCAATGGTCCCCATTACATTGAGTTCCTCCATGAGATGAGGAAACTTCTGTTGAACATGGTCCCTAGTGAACCACTTTCCTTGGTGAAGGAGTTGGCATGCTTTGAGAATGTGATACAGTTGGAAATCCTGCTAGTGTGTGTGCTTGATCTACGTGTCCATGATCTGATCAGTTGTGGGTTGTTCCATGCAATCTGGATTTAACTCTATAGGTGTGAGAATTTTTGTAATGTCTGATGTGTCTAGCAATGGTGGGAAGTATGGTCGAGGGTAGTCCACATTGAATGTTTGGTGCAGGCCAAGGAATGGGGGAATGCTAAGCTCAAATGCATTGTCTCCCTCAACCTTGGTAATGGTGTAAGGACCATATCAGAATGGTCTGAGTTTACAATAGGCTCCAGTAAGGCGTTCCTTTTGCAAATGTAACTAGACTTTGTCGCCCACCTGAAAATTTTGTGGGACCTGATGTTGACCATGTCACTGCTTGTACTTGGAATTTGATTTCTCCAAAATATTGTGGACCTGTTGGCAGATATGTTGGATCTGCTTAATGAAGTTGTTTCCCTTATCAGTTTCAGACATGAGTCGAATCTTCATGAGTAGCTACAACTAGCATGGACACATCAATGGGACATAGTGGTTGGAGCCCCAAGCCCACCTAAAAAGGGTTGTGGCCAGTTGAGCTATGGACAGCCCGGTTATAGCTGTGCTGGACATAACAGAGGCTCTCATCCCCTATGCATGGATTCTTTGAGTTGTACTTACATAGAATGTGTACGATCATCCTATTAACTAGTTGTGGAATGTGAGCTTGGTGTCCAGCATTGACTAGAGAGTCGACCAAAATGTACTAAGGAACCTGTTGTCCTGATCTCAGACGATATACTGTGGGATCCCAAAGTGTACCCACACTCATTCAAAGAAGAGTTTAGCAGTGGCTTCCGCTGTGATATTCTTCTTACAAGCATCAATAATGGCCATCTTCGAGAATCTTTCGACGACCACAAAAATATAGGCGTTTCCATGCTTAGTATAAGGAAGGCCAGACATGTAATCCCTGGAGATGGATTCCGAAGGTCGAATAGGGGTAGGAAGCAAAGTATAGAGGCCATGCTTCTTGATGGATCATTTGGAAATGGCCTAGGAAGTGTAGGATCTTATGTACATCCCTACATCTTGTCGAATATACTGCCATTGTTTTCTCGACCCTGAAATGCCCAGCGACCTGACTATAGTGTGCTTTCCAAATCATGTTGGCATGCTCGCTTGAAGGAATAGAAAGGTGTCCTAGGTGGCATAATAGGGCACCTTGGAGGTGAAATTTTGGAACTTGGTGACCCTCCACGAGCGTCTGGTATGTTTGTCCAAATTTTGGGTCGCTTTTGTAGTGAAGTGGCCAATCAAAAGTCTCTGTTAGGTAAACTTGACTCAGGATAATGCATAACATAAATAATTACCGAGAGGAATATATATAAGAAAATAACCAGCAACAACCATAAACACATAAACACAAATGTTTATCCGGGAAAACCCAAAATCTAGGGAAAAACCCAACCTAATAAGTTCTCATTAGCATTGACCAAAACCCTAGCCAATCCGACCAAGTGAGCCTTCACCGCTCACCTCCAGATCTTGCATTAGAATGAAGTCCTTCCAGCCTTTTATAAGCTCCGTTACAGATAATACCACAGGAAGAATACTATGGGTTCATAATACCATATTCCCTAAAACCATCACTGTTTAACCTGGTTCAAGTTTACCTAACAATTCCCCCCTTAAACTTGACTTGGGGTTCCCTGACTAACTCCAGCCAAACCTGCTAAGTGAGACAATCCCGCTCAATCTAGCTCTTACACCCTTAGAACTTTTACCCAAGGTATTGTTAACCTGACATCCCCCCTATCACCTAGGCCTAACCCAGACTTTACTGGTGATCAACGAGGGGTACACATGCCTTACCAAGTCTTATAGTAGTATGCCCATTTACATGCAATAATTTTGACTTAATTAATTTTTATTCTTTTTTTGTTTATTGCTACTGCGATTCTGAACCATCCTCTCTCAATTTGATTTGCTATCAAACCGCTCCAACTGCGAGCCCGACGAGAACCTCGTAGATTCCAGCAACGGCGGCCTCACGTAGCAGAATTCTGTTGCCCTTCTTTAAATAGCTGCATGAATCCTTAACAATTTGTCAGCATGTTCCAAGCTGGTAAATATCGCAAATGCATTGCGATCCCTGGCAGAACGACACTATCTTCTGCACGTTCTCCTCAAGGTTATTTTGCATACGATTGTTCCACCATTATTTTCAGAACCAGATGTGTAAAAAGGCCACATTGATCTCATCAGGCATTATAAACCCCTGGCATCAAAGAATCCCTTTGAAGCCAATATCTGGCTCTGATACTAGTTGTTAAGAAATTTACTGCATAACATAAATAATTACTAAGAGGAATATATATAAGAAAATAACTAGCAACGACCATAAACACATAAACAAAAATGTTTATGGAGGAAAAACCCAAATCCAGGGAAAAACCCAACCTGGTCAACTTTGACTCTATCTCGAGTCAAGTTTACCTAACAATTCTCCCCTTAAACTTGACTTGGGGTTCCTCGACTAACTCCAGCCAAACCTGCTAAGTGAGACAATCCCACTCACTTTAGTTCTTACCCCCCTTAGAGTTTTTACCCGGGGTATTGTTAACCTGACATCCCCCCTATCACCTAGGTCTAACCCAGATTTTACGAGTGATCACCAAGGGGTACACATGCTCTACCAGGTCTTACAGTAGTATGCCCATTTACATGCAATAATTTTGACTTCATTAATTTTAATTTTTTTTATTCTTTTTTATTGTTGCTGGGATTTTGATCCATCCTCTATCAATTTGATTTGCTCAAAATATTCTATCAAACCATTCCAACTGCGAGCCCGACGAGAAAGTGGCCTCACGTGGCAGAAAACGAACAATTTTCAAAGCCGCATGAACATTTTTCTTCTATTGGTCAAAGGTATCTCTCAACCTTCTTTAAACAGCCACATGAATCCAAAACAATTTTTCAGCATGTTCCAAACTGGTAAATATCGCAAATGCACTACGATCCCTGGTAGTTATGGCACTATCTTCCACACATTCTCCTCGAGGTTCTTCCACATATGATTGTTCCACCATTATTTTCAAGACCTAGATTTGTAAAAAGGCTGCATTGTTCTCATCAGGCACTATAAACCCTTGACATCAAAGAATCCCTTTGAAGCCAATATCTAGCTCTGATACCAGATGTTAAAAAATTTACTACATAAAATAAATAATAACTGAGAGGAATATATATAAGAAAATAACTAGCAACAACCATAACCACATAAACACAAATATTTATGCAGGAAATCCCCAAATCTGGGAAAAAACCCAACCTGGTCAACTTTGACTCTATCCCGAGTCAAGTTTACCTAACAGTGTCGTGCCCACAAGATTTGAGCACGGTGGTTAACGTCATGATCGGTGGTTGGATGAGGGAATCTGGAACATTATTGGTGCTTCCCTTATTATACTTGATATTCAAATGGAAATTTTGTAGGTATGTGAACCACTTCTAATGGCAACCATTATGCAACTTCCCTTGCATCTGTACGAACTACAGGGGCTAGTGGTATGTGCGGATGACTGTTTCCTTCCAAAAATGTAATGTTTCCATTGTCAGCAGGCCTGCACAATGGAATATATCTCTTTGCCATAAGTTGGATACTTTCGGATTGTGTCTGAAAGTGTCTCACTGTGATATGCCACTGGATGCCCCTATTGAGTAAGGACTGGCCCAATAGCATAGTCAGAGGCATCTATCTCTATCTCAAATGGTTGTTGCAAGTCCAGTAATGTGAGCACTGGTTCAGAGTAGAGGCACTGTTTCATCTCTATGAATGCCTTTTGCTGAGATTTAGACTAAAATAATTTTGCTTTCGCTCCTCCCTTGGTGACTTGACTCAAGGGCCAAGTGATATGAGAGAATCCCAACACAAACCTGCGGTAGAAATTGGCAAGACACAAAAAGCTACGGATCTCTGTCAGAGTGGTTGAAGCTGGCCAATCCCGAATGACTTGGATCTTGGTTGGATCCACATGCACACCCTTTTCATCAATAATGTATCTTAGATATTGAACCTGGGTCATGCCAAAAGTGATTTTTTCCAAATTGGAACATAGCTTGTCTTGTCGTAGTGTTTGGAGAACCTCTCAGATGTGGTGGAGTTGTTTTCTTCAACTCTGGCTGAAGATCAAGATGTCATCTAAGTATACCACTACAAATGAGTTGGTGAATGGCCACAAGATGTCATCCATCAGCCTCATGAAGGTTGTAGGAGCATTTGCCAACCTGAAAGGCATAACCAACCATTCTAAAGGCCCTCCTTGGATTTGAAGGCAGTCTTCCACACATTGGAGGGTTCAATTGGTACCTGGTGATATCTTGATTTCAAGTCGATCTTGTTGAAATATTTCCCCCCTTCAGTTGGCCTAGAAGGTGATCAATTCGTGGGATTGGGTACCTATTCTGGACAATGATCTTTTTCAGCACCTTATAGTCAATACAGAGTCTCCAAGTCGCATCCTTCTTTTGTACCAACATGATTAGGCTCCCATAGGGCGATCAACGCAAACAAATGTGACATTTCTGCAACAGATCCTGAATCTGCCTCTTGATTTCATTGTTCTCTAGAATAGATCACCGATAGATTGGTCCATTGGGTAGTGGCGCACCTGGGGTCAGATCGATGGAGTGCTTGACCTGGCAGTGTAGAGGCACCCCTGTGGGGGAGGTGAATATGTCCTCATACTCCTCCACAAACTTGTCCATCTTTTGTTGTCGTGCGAAGGGGCCCTATATGGAGGTCATGGTCACTATCTTCTTCTTTCCCTGAGGGCGTATCATCAGGAAAAAAAATTTCTCAGTTTTGGAAATGAGCTTACTGGATTTTTTTGTAGTAACCAAAGAGATGGCAGTAGGTGGTGCTACCTCTGATATAATGTACAACTTATTTCCCAAAGTAACAATAATACCACGAGGCTTTGACTCATACACAACATGTCGCTTTCATAAGTATGTTTGGACTAATAATACATCACAAACATCAAGGGGAGAAACATCACATAATACCTCATCCATGAAGGGCTTGATGTTCTGTGGAAGGTGACATTGTTGGTTCACACGACGATCTTGTCCTTGGTGAAGCCACTCGATGGTGTACGTTTGTGGATGTGTTGTGGTCGATAAGCACAGCTGCTTCACAACCTCTACCAAAATGAGGTTCTTTTTGCTCCCACTGTTGACAATGAACTATAGCGGGGAACCCATTACCCATATCTAGGAGTGGAAGAGGTGCTCCTCCTCTTATGGATCTTCGGGTTCCTCCTTCTGTATCTTCATGGTGGCAATGGTGGCATTGGGCTCTGCATCGATAATTTGCTAACTATTTTATTCCCCTTATCGGGTTCTAACTCTAAGTCATAATGTGCATCTAATTTCGAAGCCTTTACCACAACCACTAGTGACTGCTTGTCCTCACATTCACTTGTGTTTTTAGTGGAGCTCTTATGGAACTCACACCACTTTATCATGTCCTTCTTCAGCTTCGCGGTGTTTTTATTTTCTTGCGGATTTGGTGGGTTGTCCTGGGCCGCCCCTCCTTTTCTTTTCCCTTTGTTCTGCGGTTTGGGGACACCTTTCCCTTGCTTCAAATTTGCAGATCCAAAGTCTTTCTTCTTCTGTTTAAAATTTTTCTCGATCTTGAAGACATATCGGTATGTCATGCTGAGTGAGGAGATGTCCAAGGATTCCATCTCGTCCTAGATGTACATATGCAGATAGCCACGGTACTTGAGAACCAAATTCTTCTTAGAATCCTTGATACCTAACTCCATGTGAATGGTATGAAAAACATTGGTAAATTCTAGCACATCTTGGTACCTTCCCTATCGCAGTGTTGTCCACTTTATGGATTTATCCCCATAGCTCTCGAAAGGGTAGTATTACTCCTTGATGGTATCCTAGAATGAGTTCCAAGTGGGTGCGGTTGAAAACATTGAGTTCGTATTATCATCTTTCTAATCATAGTAGGTTTCCCACCAGTCCTTGACGTGGCGGGCTGCTTTGACAAGTCAAAAAGTGATATTTTCATGGTTGGAAAAATCATGAATGGAAAAATATCCTTCTAGCAGATTTAACCATTTATCTATAGCGTCTGCATCTATCTGACCCTCAAATATGGGAATGTGAAAGTCAACTTGTACCTTAAAGGCTGTGGCGCTTCTAGAGTATTTTTCGAACGTAGATGTGTCACCCTTGGGTACTTGCTCAAGGATATGGGAAAACTTGTCCATCATCATATTCCTTTTTCGCTTGAGGGCTTCTTCGAGCAATACTTTGATAGGATCTGCTTCCCCTCGTCTTTCTTTTTATCTGCCATGGGAGGTTGTTGGGATTTGCGAGGCTAGTCATGCAAAGATTTGACCAGTTCAAGCCCTAACGCCTTATATCCCGACCTCGTTAGGGTCATGCAAAGTGTTATCACTCAGGTTGTCCCTAAGCTCCTGTAGGGATATGGCCGAGGTAACCACAAACCAATCCTTGGATTGCAGGTTATAGCCCACCTGCAATCAGAGAGGGCTCTCTCTTAATGATTTAACTTTGTTGATGATGATTTTAGGCTAGTTGTCAGGTTCAGGGGTTTTGATTTTTTTTTTGGATGGAAGATGTATGCCAGGTAGAAAATTCCAAGCAGAGAGGCAAGGTAAGGTGTGATAAGTTTCAAACCATTGGGCATGGAGTCATGGATTAAGGCTTGATGTTGCATTTTCTTGGTCACAAGAGGCTTGTGGAGCAGGATAGCCACACATGAGACAATTATCAATTTGCTGAAAGGATGGAATGATGGTCAGGGTTGAAAGGCAATTAAGAATCTTTCATCAAAACTGACAGGGAGGGGAAGTGAATGAATGGTTATCTAGGAGCAGTTAAGAATTCCTAAACTATCATTCATATGTGAAAGAAACAGCGTAAACAAGATCATTTAAGTATGCATGTTCATAACTATTCCTGATGAAAACATGAAAAATTGCAGAAATTGAGCCTAAGGTGCAGCTAAGCAAATCCTAAACTATTCTTCTTTTCTGCAATTTAGAGGGAAGATTTATGATAAAACAAACATGAAAAAAAAACTAATGGAGTTAAGAAACACTTATTGAACCATGTAGAAGCACAGGAATTCCACAATCACTCCTCGGCCAATTAAACACACCAGATAGTTTCAGAATCCATGCTTTCAGCAGTCTTTGATTATAGAAAGCATCACAGTTACAGTGTGAGTCTCTGCTTGAGAGAAAGATCGGATTAACAAAGATCAAGCTACTGATTACCCAACCAACCCCTACTCCATCTTTCAGGGTGGTATATAGAAGCAAAATATCTGAAGTCATTTATTACAATTGACCTAAACAGGTCTGTAGGGAAAATCTTTTTCTAAAAACCTAATTGTTGCTGGAATTAAATGAAAGTAAGTCCTTTGGGCTGCACCAGAGGCAACTGAATCAAGTTGAGTTGATGAGGTGTCCTGTGTGACTTGGTGCAGTGGTTCTGTCATAATTGTGCATTGATTTCTGGTCCACTGATCTTCTGTGAGTTTAATGTGTAGTTATTTGTGCTGGTGAGCCTTCAATGCGTCTTCAATTGATTCTTGACTTTCAGAGCTTTCGTTTTAATGTTGGATTTGCCTCGAGCCCTGAGAAAATATCCTCTGATACACTTTGTCACTACATTGATGGTCTTCGCTGCTTCCCAATACTCTTTGACGTGCTTTTTGTCTGCATATTTGATGTGATACTCTTTAATCTCTGTTCCTTGTCTCTCTCTGTCTTCAAATTCGTTTAATTTGGAAAAATCGAGCAATTTCAGGCTTTTTCAGTGCAAAAAGGGCCAAGGAATCAAAAGATTCCCTAAAGATTCCCCAATATGGCTCATCTCTGTTTCTCATTCCGGAGCTCCGAAGCTCGACTTTCGCGCTTGCGCAAATTTCCGTTTTTTGGCTATTGACGTCAGCTGTATGGTGGATGACATCAGCATGCTGACGTCAGCAGTGGGGTCCTCTGTTACGGATATGACGTCAACATGCTGACATCATCAAGATGACGTGGTAGTACAGCGAGGTGACGTGGCAGAGACACATGGCAGGGTGACGTGGGCCGGGCGCAGGCAGTGTGAGGTGATGTGTAGACGACGTGGCAGGGTGAGGTGGCGCTCTTGTTACGTGAGGGGAGGGCGGTTTTGGCCTGTGCATCGGACCGCCTTTGGTACGGAGTTGGTTTCTGTCAGGGGCGGCCCGATGCAATGGGAGCCTGCCACCTGTCCCGGTGTACGACGGTAAAACCGTCGGACATCGGGTGGTATCCTACCACCACAATAGGGCGCCCGATACGAACAAGGGTCGTCGGATCTGAGGGGGGGCGATCTGACGGTGGACGGGAAAAGAAGATGCGCGAAGATTAATAAAAGAGCACACACGTTAAAGGTTAATTTTCCGCAGCGCTGGTGGGTTTAGAACTTTAGGTCAAGGGTTTAATGGGTTTTGGCGTGTTGGAAATTTATTAAACAAACATTAATAATTTCCAAATAAAATGCGCGAGG
>APFE030852535.1:13353-47055 GCA_000404065.3 Pinus taeda
CTTAGTAATTCCCAGAGAAGTACTTATGGTTATATTTCAACCAGGGGGAGGGGATATTTACATAAGGGGATTATTTACATAGTTTTAGTAGGGGGATGGGGAAAATATAGGGAGTTAAATAATAATATCAGTAGTTAATATGGAGATGACAAGAAAGCACTAAGTTTCAGAGATCTTAGGCTTCAAAGGGGAGATAGAGCTTTGTAGAGAAAGTATGGATCCTCCTTGAGTGAAGCAGATCTTCACCCAGGCTAATGACATGGAGAATGATGAAACTAAGAGACATCAAGAAGATCTTGACCTCTTTTTGGGGAGATTAATTAATGATTTGGGGAAGAGGAAGAAAGGGAAGTTAGTCATGCCTGATTGGAGCTCCTCCATATGAAATTGCCTGATGACTATGAACTGAGTAGAGTTGATACTTTGAAAACATAGAATTGATCAGAAATCAAGATTCTACAACCTCAAAACTACCTACCCAGCCTACTTACCTAACATTTTTTCTTCTTTTGGTTTGGGTGCACTTAGACTTGCAGACCCAACATTTCAATTTTTTCTTTTTATGCCTTCCTATCTACAAACTACCCTTATTTCTTCGAAGGGCCCAGATTAAGTAGTTGGGCTCCTTTGTTTCTCTATCTATCTAAGAATATGCCAAGATTAAGTTGTTTGGACAGATTTTCATTCTCTATATTCTAAAACAGGAAATTGAAACCTAGGGAGACCAAGATTAAGCTGTTTGGACCTCCCTTTGGCTGAAAATTCTACAAAACTGGAATGCCTCTTCAAAATTGGAATGCAGTAGATGAACTTTTCGTAGCATTCTTTTGTTGGTGACTGTTTAGCAAATTTGGAGCATTGCTGCATGCAAAGTATGACATATTTGGCCTGTAAAAATGTCAATCATGAAATATGAGTAACCTGCTGCAGCAGGAGGCTAACACAAATAAAAAAAGGGAAAGAGCAGACCCCTCTGATACCACTAATATAGATTTTAACATGAATGCAAAAAATTTCAGATATAACCATAAATACAAAGATGCAGTAGAAATAACACTTCATTTCATTAATATCAAATACCGAAATATGCTTACAAACAAAAAGGAAATAAGACTAGCTCAGGTGATGGTAGCTTATCTCTGAGAAGAGATGTCATGGATACATGCCTCTAAACTACATTACAATGAGGTTGTAGGACATTTTTATTATTGAACAATAAGAGAAAACCCTAAACAACCAAAACCCTAACCCGAGGAGATATAACACCAAGAGTTTATGGGCCCTGTTGGGGTTAGTTGGACAACCAACTTCCTGGGGTCATGACTTGGTCATATTATCTCCATTTGTCACACATGATACCCCATTGGAAAGATCTCTATGAGGAATAGGACAGAAAAGATGTTTCTATAATAAAATCACTCGTGGTATATTGCCAAAGAAACGTCATTTAGGGCCTCAAAATGGCTCTGGAAGTTTAGGACTTGAAAAACTGCTAAATAGAGTAAAATGTGCTACAATTAAGGAAACTGAAAGAAACAATGGTGGGGGTCCAAATGGAATTGGCGGGTGGCCACAAATATCTAGTTGGATCACATTGCTCCTAAAAACAAGATGATATGAAATCCAGATATATGAGGGTTACACTATCCTTGAAAGTCATATCCAAATTTGTAGTGTTGTTTGGACAAAGGCCAAATTTCTTGTTGAGTTGTGGGTGCATCAATTTATTCATACATTAGGCACATTTCCGCTGGTGTGGTATTTAAAAGAAGAATTGAAGATATAAAAGACTAGTTGGGATGCACTGATAATTTTACTATGTAGTGACATTTTTCTCTTAGATGAGGATGTGAAGATAGCTAAAGATCTGAAAGTAATTCAGAGAGTACTATTCCCCACTGGAAATTCTATTGTTGAGTTAATTAGCTATGAATATTGTGGAAATATATATGAATCAGGATTCCAAGAATCTGTTGGTTGTGGTAAAATTAATAAAGAACCTAAAAATCCCTTTATGCCTACAACCATAATCGAAGAATGCATTATCCCTTCATCAACCACATATCTTCCACATAGTCCCACTTCATTGCCTTACATTGTCATGCCCTATGACACCACTTTTTATCACCCTTATCAACATTTTGATCTTAAACATATTTGTGAGAATGTAGATGATATGGAGATGAACTTGAGAATATAGGGACTCAAGATCACACTCTAGCTACAATTTCTATGATGCTTGTGTAGTCTTTGTCTACATCACAACTAGAACCAAGCATTGTCATTTCCTCAACACAATTCTCTACACTTAGTCGGGACCTAAGATATTATAAGGAGGTTTTGAATCTATTTGGCGAGTCCCTTAATATTGTTCCCCTTCTTCCTTCTCATGTGATTCCAAAAGTCTGAGAACATTCGAAGGAAGAGAAAATTCATGAAATAGAAACTTCACCACAAGGACAAATTAATAAGTCTATTGTGAGTTGGAGGATTGATTAGTTAGCACTGATTCAAAATATAATGAACTTTTCCTATCACATGAGCAACAACAACAAGAAATTTCCACTATCCTTGAATAATGTGATTAGTGGTGCTTGGAGAAAGAACAATTGTAGATGCAGATTGAATAAATCCCTGCTAAAATCCAATAGATGTCACTAGAATTTGCGAAATACGTTTCTAATGCATCACAAGATATTACTTCATGTGAGCCAACATAATGTCTTTATTTTCTTGAGACCACTTGTATCTAGCTCACAAACAAGGATTTTAGTAGTACTATTGTTGAGCTACGATATTCTATTTTTGATCCCACAACACACCTTCAACAACAAATCAATGACACTCTTGAGCAAGGATTCAACCTTTGTGATACTCTTCAATAATGCATGTGGGGATCACATGATATTTTCCATCAAGTTCAAGATTGGCCAGGATTACATTTAAAGCGTAATAATCCTCCATATAAGTTCTGAGAATAGATAAAACAATGGATGGAGAAAAAAATTTCAACTACAAACCTATCACAACAACAAACCTTATTTGGTTATAATAAAGGGATTAATAATCAAATTCATGAATCAGAGGAGGAGTTGCACAAGGATGAAACTACCCTATGATACCTTCTACTTATTTCTAAGGACAAATACATGTAGCTCTATATGCTCAACATTGCACAAATACTTAGTGGAAAACCTTGCTTTCTTCACACCCTAAGAAATCAACTACAAATACTACAACTTAATTCAATGATCTGTCTATTACCTTTCTAATCCGAGTTGACTCAACTCCCAGATTTAACCAAGATCTTTTGCTTTCGTGATGTTGTTATAATTTCATTTAAATGAGCATAAAGGAACGTATATGCATGTTGTAAAGAAGAAGGAACATGACAATAATCAACAACATAAAACACAAGACGTTGATAATGAAGTTCATCTAGTGTGGACTACGTCTTTCGGCCTGGTGTTAAGATGGTGTTGGTCACTTCATTCAGTGCTGGAAATGGTGAAGATGTACATGGACCATGTTTTCTATCATACAAGGACAAGTTCCCTCTACATGAGTGGCAAAGTCTCTCCATGAGACGTTTCGCTATAGGAACTATCACTCACAATAGACCTCCTATCAGCATGACATAAACTTACACATGGTGAAAATGAGTATCCCGACTTCATGACATCAAAGGGATTTCAACCAAAACACCCATGGTGACACCAAGTATCTTTCCATCATGGCAACAAAGGGATCTTAATCAGAATATACATAACAATTCATGACGAACACATCTCACATGAAATAGACACGAATATTCTGCATCATACATCAAGAAGGAATAAAACAACATAATACATCTCATAACAAATTAACAAGGAAGTACATGACAACAACACTTCACATACCTCAAATTTGATGCTGACTGAAGAATGGAATACTCGTATACTGGATTTGAGTGCACCATCAAAATCGTGGTGTTGCATGGCATAATATTGACTGTCCACACTCTAAAATCTGACACCGTCACTCCAATCTAGGAAATGGAAAAAAAATAGAAGACTTAGCTCAAAAAAATGACTGCACCAATGAATTTGTGTCGTCATGACGTGTAAAACCAACTATCCATTTTCTGAATTACGACACCGACAAAATCTAGGCCTGTAGGAATCTTTTAGATTCCCTCAAGATTCTCCAAAGATTCCCCCCTCTGGGTTGACTAGAATTCTGCAGCTCAAATCAAAAAAACTGATCTCACCATTGAGATCCTTGTGAAATTATAAGAAGAATGAGTATAAATTTGGCTACATTCTGGATTTGGGAAGTTTCAGCCTCCAAGGAATCTGAAAGATTCCCTCAAGATTCTCAAAGCTTCTCCCCCACTAGGAATCCATAAATCTGCTACTCAAAAGGTGAATCTGACCTCGCCATTGTGTTCCTTACGAAAATATGATAAAAATGGTTGTAAACTTGATTACATTTTTACAAAAAGAATTTTTACCTCCCAGGCAATTTTTTTAGCATCTTAAGATTCTCTGCAAAAATTTTGTCTCGAAAAGCTTGCCGTCATGGTTCTACCTCTATGCACTATGTCATGGTTCCACTTGGGCTTTTTTCCACTTGGCTCTACAAAACATGATTTCGTCCCTCCGTTTGGCACTTCCGCTCTTCTCCATGTGATGAACATTCATGTTTTTATATGTTTTTGCTGGCAAAGATGTCATCAAGAAACTGTTTGGCTTGATGGTAGGAATGCTAAGTTTGGTTTATGTGGTCGAGGGTTCCAACCCCACCGACCCAAAATTGACAACCCACTTTTTTTTTGGTAATGGTGGATATACGAATCTCAACATTATAAATTCTTGTTTTAATATGTAACTGTTACATGTTTTTTTTGTTGGAGTGCGGTTTGCTATGCTTACACATGAGGCCGCCTGGTGGGAGCCAGAAAATGTGGGTTGGGCTGGTTCAATCCCCGCCGGCTCCACATTTGATGTCATATGCGCATATAGTCAGGTTGTTGTGTGTGAGCCGGGCCCACCAAAGGTGGCTTGCCCACATCGGTTTTCATTTTTTTGTATGAAAGAAAGTAAGAAAGAAATTATTTTAATGTCTATGAGGCTAAAGATAGCCTAAGGGACAACTTGCTTCTTCATATTCTTGATGAATTAGACCCTTTTTCTATGAAGCTTAAAGATAAATGCTCCCAGCTTCTTGACAAACGCCTCAGTAAAGAGATTATCCCAAGAGCTAGTTGCTAGCATATCTGCATAATTTTCGATGTTGTCTTCAAAGGCCTCACATTCTATAATGATTTTTTTTTTTGTTTCCACTTTTCCAAAAGAACGAAAAATGCATACTCTTTCCTCCCACACTTCTTTTGGCATATTCTAGCACCCTGTTTCAAAATGCAGTTGATGGGAATTAGTCCTTGACTAAGCAATAAGAATTTTAGCTCTCCAAGAGATATTGGCCTCTATGCATGCTTTTGGTTGATGACTATGAGTGGGATTAAACACTTCAATATACTACTTTTTCTTTCTTCTTAGCTCCTTATCCCAAGTAAGCTTGTGGAACTTTTTTGTAATAAAAGTTTTTATCCCTCTGTTGTTTATGGGACACGCGTTCAAGCAAATACCCCATTTACTAAACCATTTTTTATTTTGTTGCATCCACATATTTTTTCTCTTGCACAATCTATCATTGAAGACGACCTTATGCCATCTGCCCTCTTCCATTTGCTCAAATTTTTTTTAAATACGTTATGACTCACAACATAGAAATTGCTTCAATAGGAGTAGTGCTTGTTTCACTTAACAATATAGCATAAGGAACTGCACTTTTAACCTTGAATTTGTTTATAACCAAACACCTTTGAATTTTCTCAATTTGACTCCACTACATGTTGGATGTACTGCTGGCCCATAGTTCACAACCATAGAGAATCACCGGAATCACTAGAAGCCCAAAAAGAGTTTGAGTGGTTTTCCAGTCCCATAACTCTACCTCTCTACACCTATTTTGAAAAGCATAAAATTCTTTCCAACCCCCCAAAGCTATTTTATTTCTACAACCATTCTAACTCATATTTTTGTTGAAGTCAATTCCAAGATATTTGTAATCTGTAACTTCTTCTAGAATGTTTCCTTCAAAGTAGAACTTATGTTGGTTATGTTTTCTTTTCTTATAGAAAACCACTACTTTCATTTTGCTGATATTGACTTGCATCCCCACGCTTCTACAAAAATTCTCACCGGATAGTAAGTACTCTTGCAAACCAAGAGCTGATTTAGCAAGCAAAATAAGGTCATCTGCATACAATAGAAGCCTTATAACAAACTTTCCCAATTAGATAGCATTACCCCCTTGCAAATTTAACCATTCCTCAAGCTTGTCATATATAAACCAAAAAGGGTAGGAGACAGTGGGCAACCTTGCTTGACCCCGATATGACTTCTAAAACTCTCAGAACTGCCTATTGAAGTTTAATTTTGACTTTCACCTCTTCATACAACCTATGCACAACTTCTCTCAAATATTTAGGAACCCCAAGTTCCTCCATTTTGTGCCAAAACTTATCCCTAGGAACCGAGTCAAATGCTTTTCTCAAATCAACAAAGCAACAAAAGACTTCTTCCTTTTTCTCCTAAACTTTTTCAATGATGTGCCTTAAAGTTATACAATGATCAACTGTGGAATGTTTAGGTCTAAAACTTACTTTCCTTTTAGCACGCTTATCTCTTTCTTCTACCCACTTGTTAATTTTGTTTTCTCGCATGCTTCCAAATAGCTTTGCAAACAAAGGGTTTATCTTGATGGTCCTATAATTGGAGGGATTATTGATGTCACCACTCTTGAAAATAGGTATTTTCAGACTAGTTGCCAAATCTGTGGGTAGCCCCTGTTGTATGATTTTGTTGAATTTTTTTTAATGTGAGGTCAAAGAATTTTTTAGCCCCGCTTTAGATATTCTACTTGGAGTTCAGCTAAGTCTTTTGCTTTCCCAACACCCAACTTCTTGATACCCATCTCTACCTCTTGCACCATGAATATTTCAGTATCAGTATTCACCAGGGGATAGGGTCACCCTTGGGATCCTGCTCATAGAATTGTCTTGCATAGTCAAACCATTTAGAAGCTGTAATAATATTTTCAGTAATTTGTATCCTTTTCGGTTGGAGCTCCTTCCAAAATAATTTGGGATTATTTTTCCCAAGGAAAATTAGTTCTTCCCTCCTTCAAACCATAAAATCGGTCTTTCTCTTTCTTTATAACTACTTGTAATATTTGAGCTTTATGTTATTCTTGTTTGACTCTTTCCACATTATCCTTGCCTTTTTGCATTCCTCGTCAAACCAAGCATTAACTGGAAAGCAATTTGTTCCAAACTTCCTATTCTTTTCTCTTTGGCACTTTGCAAGTGTGCATTGAATTAAATGTGTTAATGCATGACTATGAAGGTTGTGAATTGTGATTTTCTCCTTCTCGAAGAGCCCCTCTAGCATCATTTTGAAGGTATTACAATTTTAAGGGGTCAAAAGAATTCTTCCCTGTGGGACATTTTGTTGGACACGCTGAATTTTTGACTCTAATTATTTCTTTCCAATCCAAGAGAGACATAAATAAATTAGCTTGTTATCTAAGTCCCACAACTGATCTCCAATCAATACTCCCTACATTTTCTCACACAAACCGTGTAAGAAAATTGCATAATCTACTACACTTGCTCCATTGTAAGTATTGCAAGTGAAGTTACCGAACTTTACCCATCTACTCATGCCAGTACAAATTACTAAATCAAAGGCCCCACATAGAGTAATAAATTGTTCACCAAAGAAATTGTAGCCCTTGTCCTCTAAAATTCTTTCCCACTAATTATTACTTTCTTCTGTAAGCCAAGTAGGGTCGCAGTCATCTTTACAACAAAGAATGCTAGCTTGCTGACTTGTAGTCCTAGCATTGAAATCTCCCACTATAACGACTTCACCTAGCTCCGATTAAGTTGCAATATCCATTTTTAAGGCTACAAATGGATCTTTGTGGTCATGCCCTCTACCTTTGTAGTTTTTTTAAACTTGCGGTGCAAAATAGCATGCTAAAATTCTGATGTGGTTTCCATTTTTTAATATTTTAAACCAAATAAATTACTTATTTGAGTCTTCTTTTTCTAACTGAATGAGATGACCTTCTTTCTCCCTTACTAAAACCATGATATCCCCATGCTCTTCGCCATTCCCTGATGCCTTGTTCCACATTGCCATCTTCCATTATCCTTCAAACAATGGTGTCTTGCACCCTTCATGCTCATGTGTTTCTATGAGGCAAATTATGTCTCTATCTTCCACAATAGGCCCTAACCGAGGTCCTCGTCTCCATGGGTAACCTTTATAGTTCCAACAAACTAATATTAAGGAAATCTGGGTATCACTTGATTGCTATTTATTTTGACATGCAAGACTCACATTTAAGTCTTTGTCCCTGCTTTCCCATACTAACCTTGCTTCCTGATTTCCATTTGAAGAGTTTGTTGCCTCTTCTTTATTACCATCTTGCTACTCTATTTTGGAAGGAGGTCCAAATCATGCTATCACAACTTTTCCTTTATAAATCCATGCTCTCTTGTCTTCATCTCTTGCTATCCTAACCTTTAACATTTCCTCCCTTCTTTCCTCCTATTGTTTTACAGTTAAATATTCTTCTAGGAAAAACTGAGAACCCCTTAAGAGATGTTTCTTACTTAGAATGATATATTTATCACGCAAGCTAGGCATGATGACTTTTATGGGCCTGGCTCTCTCCTCGTTAAACTTACCCACCCTCCATGCCTAGCATATTTTTCCTTGCCACAACAACTTGTCTTTCAAGAAGTCTCTTGCAAGGTCAAGAGTACATTGATTTTTCCCATAGTCTTTCACCCGTTTAATAATTATGTTTGCTGCTCTATTTTGTCTTTCCTTTCCTTCTCTATATTTCGTTTTTTCAACCTAAATGTTTGTTTCTCCTTCCTTATTAGAATAATTATTAATAAATTGAGCCCAGGTTTTGGAAACTTTTGTGAATTTCCTTTCCTTTCTTCTCTTGCTTTCTCTTCATGGTTGTCTATTTTGGAAATAAGTTTCCCTTTATCCTAGGATGATTATACATTCACCACCTCTGTACTTTCCACTAAAAATTTCTTTGTGATTTACACATCCACCTTCACGTGTTTCCATTCTGTCTTCCCTATCAGGAGATCTTCCTGTAGCAATGTCACTTGTTCTTTTAAAACTTTATTGCTTTCTGCTAAAGCATTGTTCTCAACTATTATTATATGAATTTTATGATCTCTTTCCTTCGCTTTAACTTCTAAAACCTCCATCCTTCGTTTTTTATTTAACAATTATTTCAGATCAAGATCAGATGACTAGGTGAGAGGTGTGGACGTGGGACTACATAAGGCATAATCATCAATGACTTCTCCTATGGACTTCTTGTTTCCATGTGCTTGTAGAGGGGACTTGTTTGAGCGCTTATTGCGAAGGGATCGAGTACTTTCCTTTTTAGACAATTTTTTCCTTGTTTTCCCCCATTTTGGATGGGCTGGTCTTCATTTTAAAATGCCCCAATATTGTTTGGCATTGACCCAAACCCGCTTCCTAGCTTTGGCGGATGAGGCAATTTTCACTTGTCCTAAGTCATTTATCTCCAACTATTTTGAAATTTATTGATCCAGGTGGACGTTGGTGGCCACCCACATATTCCATTTGGACCCGCACAATTGTCTCTTTCAGTTTTTTAGTTTCCTAAAATGTAGCACAATTTACTATTTTTAGTAGTTTTTCTGGTCCTGAACTTTCGGAGCCGTTTTGAGGCCCTAAAAGAAGTTTTTTGGGAAATCCGGGGGCAACATGGGTCCATGGACCAATTTTTCCCTTCCCAAAGTGGTAGTTCTCATATAGATCTTTCTAATGAGCTATCGTATGCGTAAAACGAAGATCGTATGCCAAAGTTACGACCCCGGGAAATTGATGTACCAATTTACCCAAACGGGGCCCACAATTTGGCATTTCATCTTTTGGGGTTAGGTTTTGGGATGTGAAGTGTTTTACATTTTTTCTCAACAATAAATAGGCCTTCGAGCCTCATTGTAACACAACTTAGAATAGTTCAGAGGCATGTAGCCACCAAATCTCTTCTCAGATATAAGTTACCATCGCCCTAGCTGGTTTATTTCCATTACTATTTGTAAGAATATTTCAGTGTTTTACATTAATGTAATGAAGTATTATTTCCGTTGCATATATGTGTTATGGTTATCTCTGTAATTTGTTGCGTTCCTGTCTAAGTTCGAATCATTTCTGGTCCCTTTGTCATATTTTAATGCATTTGCCATCCAACCTGTTTCAAGAAATATGTGGGTCTATAAAATGCCAAGATTACTTTACAGTACTCCCTGTTGTTTAGGTTATCACTGCTCAATATTTCTATTGCATAAAAGCTCCATGCTCTCACACTGCTCACTGCTCTCATTGTTGACCACACGACTCACACCGCTCACTTCTCACAGATCGTTGCTCTCATTTCTAATCACACTACTATCCACACTACTCACTACTCACAATGGTGTCCAAAGCCTACCGACAAGTAAAATTTCTCAACTAATAAATTTAAGGCCACAACCAATATCATGAATGAATTCTATCCAAACACATATTTTCAAAATCCATTCTTTATAGCAAAAGGAAAAACTAAATGAGTCTAGGTTCAGACACTTGATTGTTGGATGAAAGAATTTAGGTTCAAAATTTGTTGTTTTGTCTCGAAGCAAAACCAACATCCACACTCATTCTGCACCTGTGTACTAGTCCTGTGCCTCCTACAAGTATGCGATTATGAGTTGGAGGGCTGGCGGCGTCATGGTCACCGACCTATTTTTAATACAAATTCTGATACTTGGTTTTGGGTTTCGGTGGAGGTGGCGGGGGTCATGGCCTGCCACCTGTTTTAATTATATATATATATTATATATATATATATAATATATATATATATATATTATATATAGATATATTATATATATTATATATATATATATATATATATATTATATATATATATATAGATAGATAGATAGATAGATATATGAAACATGGTCAAGTTTTCAATTTGGTCCAATATAAGGATTATTAGACAAATTATAAATCCAACAAATTCACCTGCTCCTCAGGAGACAGATTCTATGTTCCGGCCTTCGTCAATTTGTAGGACCATTAAACCTGGCCCACATGGCCACTCTCACCAAAACTTTGACTGGCTCTTTCTCCTTCATACGAGCTCTGATTTGAATTACATTCACACCGTTGGAATCAGGGTGACGAGCATTTTGATCTGGTGTTAGTTTGGGAGCAATCTCACCACTTTGAATTTTGACCCTTTTTAGTCCCCTTGGACTTCTGCATGTGTCTCGAGCCACCTGGATCACGTTCTCACCACATGGAAAACTATGATGGAGGATTGCATCAATTCAAAAACTCAATCTATGCAAGCCATTCTAGCATTGGGTCCTTCATTTGATGGGGAAGCACCAGTACAGGGACAAAGCGCTTCAAAATTAGTTGCACAACCATAGGAAGGACCAAGAAATCAAAGAAAGGATTGAATGAAGTGCGAGTCAATATATTGTGGTCGAGGACTATTGGGTCCTTCATTTTTGGAATCATTTTGATCAAATTTTGCTAGAAAATAGCCACAGAGATAGGAAGTGCAAGTAAAACATAATGGTAAAACAGGTCAAAAAGTGCTTATAGAAAGAAGAAAGTGGGAAGTAGAGAATGAAAACTCTTACATTGGAACTTTCCAATATCGTGGAAGAAGGATCGAGATGTTATATTTGAAACAATTAGGTGAAAAATGGACCAATTAGTTAGATCTCGTCAAGATGGTTAACTCAAACCAAATCAAGCAAGCGTGGACAAGATCAAAGGATTAAATCTATATATAGTTGTGGAGATGAAGCTGAAAAGAGAGTAGAGGAAAACAAATGCCGACATGCTTCCAAAATGAGAATTGGAATTTATTTATTTATTTTGTTGTAATCTTGTCTAGTTCAGTTAGTCCTAAATAAATATTATGTATCTTTCGTAGAACTATATTCTAATGGTTTGGTACTCTGAGATATAATACAAAGAAGAGTGTTGTGGGGTTCTATATTTATGTGTTATGATTGATAATTTGTCGTGAAACCTTTTAAAATTTTACGAACTTCTTCTGTAATTCTTTGTTATGTGTCTAATTATTCTTGTGTAAAGGTTATTTGAGGATCTATGGAAGATTATCATATTAATGTGTACTTTCTAAATTCCCCACATTATCGTGAAACCTTTTAAAATTTTCTGAAGTTCTTCATTAATTCTTTGTTATATGTCTAATTATTCTTGTGTAAAGGTTTTTTGAGGATCTATGGAAGATTATGGTATTGATGTATAATTCATTGATTGAGATTAATCTTGTTACTATCTAAATTCCCCACATATCACTTTAAAGTATCGATAGGCCTCAAGTGAGACCTTCCTCCCTTACGTAGGATAAAAAATGACAATGTTGTGCTAGACTAAAATGGCCACCTTCGTTGGTACCCTATAATCGAACCCTGGGTCCATACAATAAAACGTTTCACTAACAAATTTTAGATGAAAAAGTGTTTATTTAATATTCACATGGTTCCATCCAAATGGGTGGGGCGAATGTTGGATTAGGGGTCCAATGGTTACAATCATTAGCAATAGTGACCCTTAATTTTCATGAATTTTTCCTCAAAAGGAAAAGTTCCAAGGGAAACCCTCCAGAACTATAAGTTTGTTCAAAATGAAACAAGAAAATCCTAATTTAATTTGTCCTTGAATTAAATTAGGAATTAAATTGTAATTGAACATGTCATGGAAACTTGTAATAGCTAACTAAGTTAATTTGACTTAGTTGGCTCAATTAATTGAAGTTGATGGTCTAAATAGACTCATGTAGAGCGTCTCCTACTTTTTAGCAACCCTAGTTGAGTTTATTTTGAGTTGTAATTATTTAATTCAGTTTAAATGAGTTAAATTCAGTGAAACTAGTTCCAACTGATGGACAAATTATTGGGACATCTAGTAGTGGGGTGTAACCTGCAATAATGGGGTGTAATAAGCACTAATAAACCAGTAAATTGAATATTCACTCATAATTAACTCATGCATGTCAGATCAAAGAAAGACCCAGTTGATATTGGAGTTTATGGAAAATTTATTATCGGTTGTATAATCATCTGAATTGTACAAGTGGTGCATGCAATCAGAGGAAGGCAAATGACAATTACAAAATTAATAATTGTAGAATTTCTCAATTAAATATGGGCTAATTCCTAATGAAACTTCACAAGGAAATAGGAGCTTGGTAGGCATCAAAATTGGCTAAGTATTGACTTGAGTTTGTCTTGGAAGTAGTGAGATAGAATGAGATAGTGCAGAGGTTTCTCGGGCTTGAGAAAAACATTGTAATATTATCATATTTTCTAATTAATGCAATATACATAAAGCTGAGGTTTTTAACTTTGTGTTATGTGGGATTGAATTCTTTCTCTTTTATGCTTCGTGATTTCATCGATCATTTATTGTTTCCACTGATGAGTAGAGTAGGTTCAGGTCAATTGTTTTAGCGTATTAATATCTACAGTTTGAATATACAAGGAATTTCTACATGGTATGAGAGTTGAAATCACTATAGAAGAGAAGAATACGAGTTTTTCTTTTGAAGGAGAAATCAAATTTGTAGTATCATACTTCAGAGCCAACAGGGTGTCGTTCTACGAATTGAGACTCCACTATGACCTTAAGGGTAGTTCGAACTATATTGCTTGGAAGGATAGGATCGAGGCAGTGTTGGAAGACAATGGGCTTAGGAATTCATAGACAAAGATATTCCTAAGAAAAATGATGGTGAGGATCTGGCAAAGTGGAGAACGTGTGTGGCAAAGGCAAGATGCATTATCCTAGAAAGAGTTCTAGATCATATTGTCTCGAACCTCCAAGGTAAGCAAAATCCATATGCAATGTGGAAGGTTGTAAAAGCCCTAGTGAAAATTGCATGTAATAAAAGTTGAAAACGATAAGCACGGTTGATGGGACACGTATTCCAAGCTTAATGTTGGGAAAGACATCCTAAGGGGTGTTCATTTGGTTGTTTATGGCAAAGGAAATAACTAAGGCATTAAAAGACAAAATCACATTTTTGGCACATTTATCTTTGAAAATAATGGAAATTAGGAGAAAAAGAAGTTGAAAGGTCACATGTTGCATGTGAGGTGTAAAATGAAGAAAAACGATGGAAAATCAAGAAAATAGAGGCCTTGAGGATCAGTTGGTAACCTTTTGTCACTTTAGTGTTTCAGCTCTCTCATTATTCTCTCTCTCTTTCTCATACTCTTGGATACTTAGAGTTTTCTTGGAGCAATCTTGGAGGGTGTGGCATACTTGGATTCTCAGAGCAAGAAGACAAAGGAAAAGAAGGAAAGTACAAGAAGGCATCAACATCAACAACTACAATGTTTCTTCAATCCAGTAATTTATCTTCTCTTTGTGGAATTCCATATTCCCTTCAACAATTGATTCGACAATAAAACCATTTTTTGGCACCTAGGAAATTTTTACCTTGATTAGTGCACAAATTTATGCCAAAAAAACCTCACTAGACATCTACCTATCCGGCATCACCTATAGAATTGTTAAAATCGCACTCAACACAAATTTATGCCAAAAAAACCTCACTAGACATCTACCTATCCGGCATCACCTATAGAATTGTTAAAGTCGCACTCAACACACTTATGAGGACTAAAAAACTAAAATTCTACAATAATTCGGGGAATTGGAATCTATTAAAAAACTATCAACACAATATTTAGCTCACAATGATAATCTACTTTGAATAGCAAACATTCATAACATGCATAATATAAGTCAAAACATAAAGAAATTTGAAAGAGACACATTGTTTTAATATACAACACAATATCAGAGATTTAAATATTCAATTCATTGTAACGTCCTTAGAACTTTATTGATGTATATTTAAAATAAACAAAACCTAACTTATCATGCAACCATCATATAGAAAACAAAAATTGCGACAATCCATTGCGAAAATGTGTTAAGCCCATCATTACAAAATTAGCGCATCATTACAAAATTAGCGCTTTTATGAGGGCAATTCAGCGCAGGCTATTCAAAACAACATTACAACCTTGTAATAACATTCACGCACAAAACTCTCCCAACGAATACCCCATTTAGCCAACTGACATCCCCTCTACTTACATATATTCTATTTATATATGATTATGTGGACCCAAGTCGTGCTCGTTACCATGCAAAATAGTTATATCAGTTTGTAAATTACAACAAGGGTTAATCAGCTTGCTATAGGGCATTAAATGCCCTGATAGATGCATGCTCTATAACAAAATATAATGCACACGCGACATAAATTAAAAATAAAAACAGTGTGTTATTAGCATTTAATGCCCTATGGCAAACTGGTTAACCCTTGCCGTAAATTACAAGCAATATTCTTGATCCCATGAAAACTGATCCAAAAGAATTAGTCAAACTTAACTCAACCACTTGACTATAATCCCTCATTCTTTCTTTCTGTGGCAATTTTGGGCTCTTACCTTTCTCTGACAATTCCACAGGTTATTTCCTAACACTTACATGGCAATTTTGCACGCTATTTCATGTGATTCACTTCTACACGCAGTTTTACCAAAACCATGCAAATTTCATGTCTTTTACCCAAAACTACCCAACGCAGAGTAGCATCATATAAATGATCATAGATCTCATTCGAACCAATAGTTTCTGCCCTCTAATTATGTTGTAGCATCATATAAATGATCATAGATCTCATTCGAACCAATAGTTTCTGCCCTCTAATTATGTTGTAATAATGACCAATGAAAGTGCCCTAATACATAGGAACAACCCTTGAGTTTCTTATATTCCAATAGTCTTGGCAAGATTAAAATCACCAATTATAATTGATTGAGTGATAAATAGATATTTCACTACATCTCAGTTCACATTCTCTTATATTATATGGTTTTTTGAAATATTCATTTTCCATCCAAACCCAAAACCCATAAATAATCTTCCAATAACATAATCAGGATAATCAGGTGCAGTATACCCAATTGAGGAATTGTGTGGAAGGTCTAAAATAGTTGGAATCCAGCCAAAAAAACATGAAGTTTTTTTATAGTAGAAATAGATTCAACACAATCAAAAACATATAGAAAACTAAAATCTCTACAATATTTTATCAAAATTTTACAAAAATTTTCATGATTTTCAAAACAAATATACAAGCTAATTAGACTACCGCCATAATCACCATCATCATTTACTTTGGCGTTTCATGTCCCCACTGTTGGGATATGGGAGCTATGAATTGGTAAGAATTCTCATGTCAAATTCAACGAACATGGGGACAAGAAAGGACAGATTTATACGTGCTGTAGTGAGGCAACATTCATGCATCAACCTTTAAGGGATTAATATGTACAACCTTTAAAGTAAACTCCATGGCTGCCACTATGGCCTGGGTGCGCATGTTACTCATGGATCTCATTTCATGTTAAATAGATTACTCATACTATCTAAATCGTTTTGAACTTTACAGGTCATTTTATTGTTGTTTTTTAAAACATATCGACTCATCGTCGAAGCAACTTCGCATGCTAATAACAACAAATAAAAAACAAATTTCAGGGAGATAGCATGCATGGCTATCTGCTTCAAGTTGCTACGGAAATAAGGTAAATAAAAGACGCATTTCGACTTCGTAAAAAATGTAATAATCCAACCATTCATTGCATCATCCATGATGACAACAACCTGATAGTGACTATACTCTACCGACAATTTCTGAATATTTTCATTAGAAAATCCGGCTTTTACCATCGTGTCCCGCGATTTGATATTATATTGCAAATTGAAGCAGTGCTCGACATGACCCTGCGCCGGATACGACGGCCAGAACGTAAAAAATTGCGGACTCTAACGACTGGGCATGAACAGATGATTCACTGACAGGTTCCTCAACTTTAATTTATATATATTCGCTATCGAGTGGAAGCATAGCTCGATAACTTTCGTTAAGGCGCGCCACACATTCTGCATACCACAAACACTAACTCTGTAACGTGTCGCTTAAGCAGAGAGCCGCCATCTTTATCGGGATTGTATTTTTATTTTGATGGTCGATTTTCAGAATATTTAGGAATCAAAAGAAAAGAAGTGACCTAAATTTTTGAAGTCACCCATGTCCGTCCTATTCAATAATATTCGTGCAAATAAGCAATCCAATTAAGTTCACACAGATCCTACTGAAATTTGAAATTGCTGAACCAGGGATGCAAAATCTCACGTGGGCTACTCCACCCTAACCGATTGGATAGAAACAATTTAAACTCAAATCACAACCAATATTACGAAAGCACTTACGTAATAGCGCCATACCGCCGCAACAAAGTTTTAAACTTTTGATGAAATCAATCTCTATCCTTGTCATGGCATCCGAGTTTATCTTTAAACATTTGACTCCTCCCCTACGAGGGACAGTGGATAATGAAGATATATATGATATTCAGCATCAGTCATACTGAAGAGACAAGGATCAGGTCAATGAATTACTGAAGAGACAAGGATCATGTCAATGAATTGGGCCTAAATGCAAAGAAATGATTTTCTCTTTCTTAGTTCTCGAAAATAACATTATCGAATTCTCAACTTATTTTTAATACTCGTAAGATTCGTTTGGGATCTCTAAGCGACAGAGTATCTCTCTGGTTCAAGAGAACCAAATTTATTATTAGTGGTGTAATTGTTATTTCTAGTGGATAGGTTAATGCACATTTTTTCCTTTTATAAAGGTATCAGATACTTGGATAGGTATCAGATACTTGGATAGAAATGCAAATTTGTGAATGCTGTAATTTAAATTTAATTTAATTTTAGATTTTAGTTGGAAGGTGTATGTTTGTTTTACGTTTGTTTTGTTTTTTTCGAAGTATTGAAATAATAAGATTTTAAGTAATAATAAAAAAAATAGGATAGATTGCTGGTAGGGATTGAATTTCTAATGAGGAATAATATTTTTTCTTCATAATAATATTAAAAAAATATTTAAACAAAACTTTTATTAAATTATATATATGTATATATTAAAATAAAAAAACTTCCCATTACTCAATTAAATCTAATTAATAATCATAAAAAAATCAAAAAAATTAAATATACACTATTTTGGTGTCGAGAACCCTATTATTTTGGTGCTGAGAACCCTCTTACAATTAGCAGTAACTATTAAGCACAATAATCTTCGTAAATCATGATAGTAATCATTGGCAAGTGGCTGAGAGAGTGTTTCACATATAACGCATCAACCTTGCATGGATTTCGTGCTAGCTAAAGAGAGCTATGTAAATTAGGACTTTAACATTAACATGGCTGTCCAATTATAAGGGGTTACGTTTATTCATTGTGGGCGTTGGGATTAAAAATAAAAAATAAAAATTTCAGATTTAGGTGTGATTGATTGAATAATTAATGAAGATTATATAAACATATTAAAACCAATGTAAATAAAATAGTGAAAAATAAATTAATTAATTTAAGAGCAGAAAGGAAAACAAAAATAAAATGAGGAATAGAAAATAAAATGTTGGTTTTAGTTTAAGTTTTTTTAAGTTGAGTAGGGAAGGATATAAGGATGTAAAGGAAAATTATTAGGTTAAGTCATAGACAAAGCTTCATGTTAGGCATAAACTTTTATGACAAGTTGTAAATATTGAGTTATTACATTTTATTATTATAGTATTCTTTTTTAGAACTTTTAATTATAATAGCATTTTAGTCTTACATATATGTATATGTATGTGTGTTTGTGAGCAAGAAAGACCTAATCTTAATATCTACCTATCTGGTAGATTAAGTATAATGTAAAAAGTGCTTTTCCCACAGTGGAAACTTCTTTTTCATTCTTTTATATGTTTCCAATTTGGAGTTATTGGTTCATCTATTTTTCATGAATATTTGGTATCAAAGACTATGATATTAGGGATTTTCTCAAAGACATTAGAAGTTAACCTTTTTTCTAGTAACCTTCAAATAATGCAATTTTGATAAACCTAGAAAAAAAATATTATTTTTTTCATTATATTTTTTTTAGATATAACATTTAGAAGTCATAGTTTCTCACTAGTTTTAAATTGAGTCATTTTGGAATTCTCACTTTAATTATTTTTCAAAAGTTTTAAGCTCTAAAACTTTAGTATCTTCAAAAAATATATGGAGTTAATTAAAGAAAACTTGTTTATGTTAAATCATTATAATTTATGACATATCTTTGGGTGATTAGGGTTTCTTAATACTTCTACATTTATCTCAATATATATAATATATATATCATTCGGGGGCTGTGGTCCCTTTAAGTGGACCTATCTTATTTTCATATATCTATATATATATATAGATATATATATAACTTTCAGAATCCAAAAGTTTTAAACATTGAGGAGAAATATTGAAATAGCCATAGACGAAATTTTGAGTTTCTAAATGTTATAATTCTTAAAAAACACTTTCTCAAAATTAGGGTTTTTTGCTATGCCAATAACTACTTTGAAACATATGTTCTTGTAGAACTATCATACTTGAAGCTTGGAAAGTCCAAATCTAGTTCCATAATTTCATTTGGAAAGAGGATAGATAATGTATTTATAGATTACAATTTTGAAAATATGTTAGAATATTGAATATTGGACATTCCATGCACATTCACTATGTGTAAAGGGAAAAAAATCTACAATTTTTTAGAACTTGTCATAATTTTCACTTGGAGGATCAAATTTTCGTAAAAGCTATGACACTTTAGAGAAGACATACTATATTACTATTGTAAAAGTTTTCTAAGTTAGAAAGAATACAATTCAACTTCATAACAATTCCCAAATAATTTTCTAAAGGTATGTAACTTACCCTCAAAGTGATTTTTGATTGGAACATTTATTTTTCATCATTTAAAATTCTAATAAAGAGAAAAAAATATATAAGTATTATTAGTTTTTTTTATATGGTATCAATTTTTACAAAAGATTACTACTGATGGTAAAACTTGAAAGAGGTCAACCATGACTCAATAAGAAAGAGAGTAGTTTTCTCACCAATTTTCGAAACTGGAGAACCAATTTCATTAAGTGGTTGATAAGTCAATAATAATTAATGTTTGGAATCATAATATGGAATAAATTGAAAAGATAGATGAAAACTGGGAACAAATACAAGATAAGATAGATGAAAATAGGCAATAGATGGAAAAGTAGATGTATGAAAATAAGTAATAGATCGAGAAGAAAAAGGATGAAAATATGGAACATATAGAAAACAATATGGAAGAACTGAAAAATTTAATATCTTCCATCCTCTTACACTAAATGAGAAAATCCTTAACGACGATATAAAATTGCAAGGAAATCATGAAAATGTGGAGGAAATAAATATTAATTCCTACAATCATCATCACTCATCATACCCGCATCTACATCATTAAGGGCTCCACTTAGCACTAAAGAGCTACTTAATTCCTAAGATTGATATGAGGTATTTTTATGGTAAAAATATCATAACATGGATATCCTAGATTGAGCAATTCTCTGATCTACATCAAATGCCAAATTTACGAAAGGTAAGTATTAGAGCATTGTATTTAGAATTTCATCATTTTCTTTGGTACCAATGGCTTTTGAACAGAAAAATGACTCCACCCATAACTTCCTTAATTCCAAAGTAGAAATTGATTTAAATATCCAATAGTAGACCATCAAGCAATGATTGTGGATGTCGCTATTGTAAATTGCTTGAGGAAGTGCCATACTATTAAGCTCACTATTGGAGAGAAGTTATTGGATAATCTTGTGGTTTCCATCTAAATGGTTTGTGTTGATGTTATGTTAGGAATCTATTTGTTATAATCATTAGGAATAATGGATCTTATGTTTTAAAAATATTTCATGACTTTTCCTTAGAAGTGAAGGAATTTGAGATTAGAGTTGTCCATGGAAAATCACATAAAGTGATAAGCCATAATAGCATGAAATTACATAGAAATGGATTTCATGGTGTAACTGTGCATTTGTGCTCACTATAAGTTTAAACATGTAGATCATGTTCTATAACGAATCTTGAAAAGTATACTAAAAAGCATTACAATGTATTTGAAGAGATGCATGAGGGTTTTCCACATACTAAAAACCCATACCATGTTATTATTCTACAACCAAGAAATGCACCACTTAAGATTATGTTGTACATGTATCCATATGTATAAAAGAGTGGAATTGAGTGCATAATTCAAGAAATTTTAGTGACTAGCATCATTCAACCAAGCCAAAGCTATCTCTCCGCACTAGTGGTGATGGTTCAAAAGAAGCAAGGTTCATGAAATCTATGTCCAAATTATAGGAAACTCAACATAATCACCACAAATGATAATTATTCTATTCCAATCATTAATAAGGAAAAATTTTAACAGTAATATTAGTAGGTGGCCTAATTTTCTAGGATTTAAAAAAAAAAAACTCCATTTTCCATTTTTTCTAAATATGATTTGACCAAATTTTATAGAATATAACTATTTTGCCTTTGAAATAGTAAAAAATTTATACCAGACTATATAAAAAATGAATATAAATTTGAATATTTTCCTAAGGATATCAACAAAATTTTGATACTTTGCATATGAGGTAGCAATGAGAATCATGAAGGTTTATAAAATTTATGATAAATTTCTATCCTTAAATTTTCCCTAGTGATTAATGAATGATTAGATAAATTACAAAAAAAAATCGTTTACTAAGTTGGATCTTTATTCATGATATCATCAAATTTGAAAGAGACTAGAGATATTACCAACACATATTTTAGTCCATATGAAGGTCATTATGAGTTTTTTGTGATGTCATTTGGCCTTCAAAATGCACATTCAACTTCAAAACTTGGTGACTTATATTTTTTAACCCTCCCATAGAAAGATTATGTTAGCATCCTAAGAAATGTTATGTTAATCCATATACAAACCTCATGTTAACCTGCATATGAGCTGAGACATCTAAAAAGTTAAAGTGATATACCAAGATACCATGATCGATATCTCCAAGATACTGATCGATGTGTTGTGTTAAGTGTTCTCCTCGCTAGAGGGTTGCAGTAGTGAAGAGAGTCTGCAATTGTGAAAAGTGTTTGGACTCTGGAGATGATGTGGCTTTTGGGGAGTGTGTTCCTGTGAAGGCGTTGCTGCAAATATTACAAGTGTTGTTGTGATCGTTGGGGCTTTTATTCTTCTAAAGCTTGTGTGTTGCTTTAGAAACTGGTTAGGAGTGAGAAAGAGCTATCTAAAAGCTTGTGAGAGATCACCAGTGTTGTGAAGGAGAAATCTGCAAGCACCTTGTGTTGAGCATTCTGCGAGGACTCTGTGTTGTTAGTGCCATGAAATTTTGTTGTTTGAATTGAACGTCTCAACTAGATCTGTAAGTGGGAGATATTGCTAAGCCTATTGTAAGTGGATCTGAGTGTTGATAATCACTAGGTGTTGTTTCTAGTATTTTTCATGTTGTAAATCTGTAGCTGCTATCGTATGCCTTAACGTGAGCATTTAGAGGTGCCTCCAACAGAAGCATTAAGATGTGCCTTCAACCGACTAGTTCATTGGAGCAAAGAATTTTTATTGAGCTCGAAAATCATGTAAGTGATTTGAGTTAAAATGTTTCTACTTTTTCAAGTATTTTAAAACAAAGAAAATCAAAGTTTGGTTCGTTATTTTTGGAGACATAAGTTTTTAAAATTTTTTTCTTTGATATTTAAGTGGTGAGAGGATTATTAATAAAAAAAAAATTGTGAAGTTTATCACCAGGAAGTTTTATTTATGGAAATTGTGTTGTAAAGTTTATGTTATTCCTTAAAAAATATATAATAGATTTGTTTACTTTGAATGCTTCATGGCTTAAAATGAGAATATGAAGGCATGATCGTTGTTTGGGTTACTAGTGCTATGTGGTGAGCCTGAGTTTGTTATTATGGTTGTCGAGTATTCTCACAAAGGTATGCAGGGTTTAGGTTTGGACAGTGTGAGTTGTGCAGCATCTGGTGATGCTTGGTGTTTGATGCTAATTATTTCCTTGGAAACTGTGTTTGGTATGAATTGAAGTATGTTAAGGAGCCATAGTTCATTGTTTACTGTAAATTTGGTTATGTGATAGAGTGATGGGTCAAGAAAGGAGACTCAAAAAATGACGGAAAAAATTAAAATACTTTAGGAGAAAGAATGAAATGGCAAAAGTTGCAGAAGGATTTGAAATGTTTCTTGTAATTGATTTGATGCCTAATGAAGACATGAATCAGCATGAAGAATTTGAAGACACCGATGCAATATCGAAGCGATTAATATCCGTTTTGCCTATTTTCTTAAGTAAAAAATTTAAGCTTTGGGAAATTAAAATTGAAGGATTGCTTGGTTCAGTAGATTTACGGAAATTTGTCCAAGAAATTTCTATGAATTCTGATGATAAGTGTAGAAGTGTAGTAGAATTACTTCTCATTATATCACCTCTAGATGAAAATATTTTGTCTGGTATTTTTCATGAATTTAGTGAAATAATGTTGAGTCCCAAACCTGCACTTCCCTATATACCCTTTTAGCCTTCTTTTTCCATTTACTTCATCCACCCAGCTGTCAAATCATTGCATATTAGTCTAAAAAGAGCTTATGAAATGGTTTCCTAACTATGTTTATGATTGTTGTTTGATTTAGATTTTTTGTTCAAACAGCTGCGAAAACTTGTCACTTTCCGCAGCCAGCCCAAGTTTCCGCAGCCATTTTGTCAAAAGCTATGTTACAGGTGTCTAATGGAGAAACCAGCCACATGGGCAGGATGCAGGTGACGTGTACATGGATTCTGTCCCCTCAGATCAGCCAAATCACTCATAAATGGTCATGGTCAACAACGGTCAAAGGAAGGGCCAAATGAGGAATTTTGCGATGGCACGACTCTGTTTTGCCCACGTGAAGGTTTGCGTGGCACGATCCTTCATTCCTAGAGGTACTGGCACAACTGTCGATCAGCCCATGAACTGAATCAAGCAGCCACCACTCCATGGATTAAACTGCCGTAATGACCATAACGCTAGATCTCACGCCGTGGAGATTTACGTGTCTCTTGGCAACATAAAATCTAGGAATTAGCTACAAGCATTTTCACTTATAAATAATGTGTTGATATACGCTAGATAGTTAGTCTTTAAGATGTAATTTTGATTGTTGTTTCAGCCCACTGTACTGTACTTTCTTTTGTTTTATTACTTCACCTCAATATATGAGAAGATAGCTTTCCTGAATCCAATTTGTGACTAAGTAGTTGGCTGGCCGAGGTGACAGAGGGCCCCTGTACACCAAAGCTTTGTATAGTTTCTTACTTGCTTTTGTTTACTATTTTTATAATCATTACTTGTATATATTTTATGTTGTTCTGATGTTCATCATTGTCCATATTTCCTTCATGTTTTCTTCATAACTGTTAGCTAATCAGTGTTTCTTTTACAAGTTTTGGTAGGCAGCCCGAGCAAATTTACATATTTTTGATAGCTACTGACATGAGATCATCTTGTCCTTTCTGCTGATTTTCATTTACTAAGTTTAATTCCAGCATTGTCATTTCTTTTAAGTTTTGTTTTGCTTAATTACTTTTCTGCCATTTAGACATCATATTACTTACCTGTTTATGATTTCCTTTCTATAGCCAAGCGACTCACTTAGTAAGGAATCAGAATATTACTTATTGTAGTATGATTTAGTTTGCTTTCCTGCAAGTTAGAGATTGAATTAATTATGTCATTTTCAAAAGTTGAAATATGAATGAGTAGTTAAATCTTAGTTTCTTTTTATGCAATTTAATTTCCTGCAATTTAGATATCATATTACTTAGCTTGTTTATGATTACTTCCTATAGCCGAACTGAGTCGAAAGGTGAAGGGTCAGAGTATGGGTTGAAGTAGTGTGATTTAGTTTGCTTTGCTTTCAGTCTTTAAGTTGCTTTAAGTTTGGTTTTTATTTTCTTTTCCATATAGCAGTAAGCATACTGGGCCATTGTCACTAGTTCATTGTTTTGGTACATTTACTTCTTTTGAGAATTGATTTCATTACAGTCAGTTTGGAAACCTTGTTTTTGAGAACTTTTAAGTTTGGAAAATCAATGTAGAAATCACCATTACTATTCACACTTAATTTTCAATTTTGCCATCTCACACTAGGGAATCCACAGAAGATAAACCCAAAAACAAACTAAAAACTCAAAAATGACAAAAGACTAAGGAAAAGGTTATGTTGCACATACAGTGCACTTCACTTCATCAGTTTACGACTCCCGGATTGACATTTTAAATAGCAATTTAGGACATACTAAATTGACCAAACATTTTGGCGTCGTTGCCGGGAAAGTGAAACTAGGTAGCCAATTTCTTAAAAATATATATATATATAAATGATTTTTTTTTTCAAGGAATGAAAATTGATAACCTCTCAGAGTATGCTCTCCTCTTGCACGTAATGTGATCTGGAGGATCAGAAAAGAGAAAGTTATTGGTTTAATAATTTCTTGAGTATGCTCTCTTCTTGCACCTAGAGTGACCTGAAAGATCAGAAAGAGAATTATTAGCCCGACTTGAAGAAAAATAAAAAAATGACATGCATAGAGCAAGAGATTCTAGGGGAAGGTTTTTAGCTAGAGCCAAGAGTTCAATTTCAGAACTCCATCTACTTCAAGGAATAGACAAGAGACACCTCCATCATCTCCAACTCATACTCCAAGCCTTAGGATTCCTGGAGTTCAAGAGGCAGTAGTTGAATTAGGAGACTCTCCCACACCATCCATCAAATCTGAATTAGGAAAAGATCCTTTCTTTCCTTCTACAGGGAGACACATTGTAATTGAAGAAGTAGAATAACCTGAGGAAGAAGAGGGAGAAATTCCTCCTCGTTCACCATTAGTAGAGGAACCAGAGGACTCTGGAATCTCTAAGGAAGCTATCATGACAGAGGAGGTAGTTAACGGATTTGGTAGAGGTAGAGGTAGAGGAGGGGGAGGAGGAAACAATGGAGGAGGTAGAGGTAACAATGGGGGAAATAGGGATGGAGATAACTCATTCGGATTTCCTGTAGTCAATGAGGATTCTCGAGCAACAATGAAAAATATTTCACCATCTCTCCTCATAAACTTTCATGGGTTAAGAAATGAGGATCCTGAAACATTTCTATTTGAGTTTGAGGTCGTGTGTCGAACTTATGATTATCTGGAAGACTCTCAAAAACTCAAGCTATTTCCTTCAACATTGAAAGGAGCTGCTTTGAAATGGTTCATGGGATTACTCACCCAATCCATTAGGACTTGGAATGATATGAAACAAACATTTTGGATAGATACCTGGACTATTGCATGCCCACCAACCATAAGGATGAGGTATTCAAAATGGTACAAAAAGAAGATGAAAACTTGGAGGATCTACTTGAAAGATTTCAGTATAACCTCAAAAGAGAAAAAATGAGTAACCTCGATGAAGAAACCTTGAAATCCCTTCTATTAAAAGCCATTAGAGATGAATGGATAGATATTTTGAACATGATGGGAAAAGGAGATATATCTGAAGTTCCACTTCATGATATAGCAGAGCTATGTGTCCATCTCTGAAGGGGAAAATCTAAAATTGGGAAAGGGCCTAGAGATCCTTCTCTCATCAGAGCAAACAAATCTGCAATTGGATCAGTAATTAGGGCTGAGATTGGCAATATGTTTGATGAATTCAAAACTGATATCTTAGGGAGTCTTAGTGAGCAACTAGACACTCTTAAGATACACAATAAGAAGAAAGCAGAAGCTGAAGCTTGGCCATCTTTTGCCCAAAATGTAGAAGGAAACATGCTCTAAGGGAATGTCCCTTGGATGCAAAAGTTGTAGAAACATGTGCGATTTGTTCAGAGAATCATGAGACCAAGGATTGTCCTTCAATTCCTGGGCTCAAAGCTGTCTTTCAAGAAGATCCAAATACAATCGAGTCTCTCTGTTTTGTTGCAAGGAGACCTTGGCAGGGGCAACAAAACCAAGGGTTTAACAACTCTATGAACTTTCAAACCCCACCAAATTGGAATCCTTGGCAACAACCTTGGCCCCAACAACAAAATCCATTTCAATCATGGGTACAAGGCATGAAAAATCCTTATGGGAGATTTGCTCAATTTTATCAATATCCTCCATATTTTCAAAACCAACAAGCTCCACAACTTCCAAATCAAAATCCACAAATATCATTGCCATTTCCACAACAACAACAACCTTCTCAACAGAATCCAAATTCGCAGCTCTTGATTCCGTTCCAACTGAAGCCAAATCAACTTCCTTCCCATCCATTGCCAAACCCCAATAATAAAAACCCTCAAAATGCTTACATAATAGAAGGTCAACAATTTCCTACTTATATGATTGTTCCTCTCAATGATGTACAACTCAGATCTAGTAGAGTCCTAGATAAACCTTCTATAGATGCCCAAAAGCAAAGCATTTCTGAGGAAGATTCTCTTGAAGCCAATAAAGGTTCTGAAGCATCTCTTCAAACCCCAAGTACTCAGAAAGAAAAAGAAAAAGAGTTAACCCCCACAACTCCTATAGTTGAGCAACACGCATCTTCATCCACACCTCCTTTTCCTGAAAGATTACAAATTGACAAAGGGGTCGAAAAACAAATCTTATTGTCGGACTATGATTTTCTAGATGAATTGAAGAATGTTAGTATCAAGATTCCCTTGTTACAAGACATTAGAGAGATTCCTATTCTAGCAAAAACAATAAAGGAGTTGAGTCTTAAAATACCAGGAAGGAAACCTAGAGATACAAGAAGAATCCACCTGGTAGGAAAAATTGCAGATATCATGATGGGAAAAATTACTATGCACAAGTATGTAGATCCCGGTAGTCCAATTGTCAAAACACATATCAATGGGGTAGAAATTCCAAATACTTTGATTGATTTAGGGGCTGTTATCAACATCATGAGTAGACAGACTATGGAACAGTTGAAACTTCCTAATCTTCTTTTTACACCTACTTTACTGCAACTTGCAGATCGATCGATTATCAAACCAGATGGTGTATTAGAATACATTTCGGTCTCCTTAGACTCTTGGGAATATCCAGTAGATTTCATGATTTTAACTCCCAAGTTTAATTTAGGAGGACACCCTCTCATCTTAGGAAGACCTTGGCTAGCCACAGCTGATGCCTTTATCAGTTGTAGGTCTGGGGATATGTATATTTCTGATGGTAATTCAAAAAAGAAATTCAATTTGTATCCTCCAACAAAAGCAATTACAAAAATAGGAGATAATGAGTGGGTTCATGATGAGGATACTATACAAGCTGTCTTTACCATTTCTGAAGTCAGTGAAGATAGTCAAGTTTTGAACACATTAGAAAACTTTGAAACATCTTCAGAATATGACCACACACAATTTCAGCTAGATTCTGACATTGAGTATCTATCATCTAGACAAATTTCTCTTTTCTCTATGGAAGAGTTTGGTAGTTCCGCCATTGAGATCTTTCCAGGTAAAACATTGAATATCAACAAAAACTTGGAAAGATCACAACAGGGAGAACTAACCAAAATCTTGCAAAAAAATTCTACTGCATTTGCATGGGAGTATACAGATATGAAAGGTTTTGACCCTAAGTCTTGCATTCATCACATCTACATCGAGGAAAACAGTAGACCAATCAGACAACCTCAGAGAAGGATGAATCCAAACCTTAGGGAGATAGTGAAAGAAGAGCTCCAAAAACTACTTAATGTAAACTTCATTTATCCAATTTCAGATAGCCGATGGGTTTCTCCTTTGGTTATAGTACCTAAAAAGAATGGTAAATGGAGGGTATGCATTGATTACAGGGAATTGAACAAAGAAACCTTGAAGGATCACTTTCCTTTACCCTTTATCGATCAGGTATTAGATACTTTAGCAGGCAAAAAGTACTTTTCATTTTTGGATGGTTTTAGTGGCTATAATCAAATTCAAGTAGCTCCTGAAGATCAAGATAAGACCACATTTACTTGTCCATGGGGAACTTTTGCTTACCGAGTGCTTCCTTTTGGGTTATGTAATGCACCCACAACATTTCAAAGGGCAGTACTAGGTATCTTTTCTGATCTAATCCATGATTGTGTAGAGGTCTACATGGATGATTTTATAGTTTATGGTGATTCATTCGAAGAGGCATTAGAAAATTTGGAAAAGGTCCTTATTAGATGTAAAGAAACAAATATTTCCTTAAGTCATGAAAAATGCTTTATGATGTTTATTGAGGGAATTGTTTTAGGACATCATATTTGGGGAGATAGAATTAAAGTTCGTAGATCAAAAGTTGAAGTCATCTCCAAGTTGCCTATTCCAAATTGTCAAAAAGATGTTAGAAGTTTTCTTGGATTTACTAGATACTATAGAAGATTTATTGAAAACTTCACCAAAATAGCATCCCCACTCTTCAAATTACTTACAAAAGACTGTGAATTCAAATGGGATCCTGATTGTCAATCTGCATTTGAAACTTTGAAAACATCAATATCTGAAGCACCCATTTTGAGACGGCCAAATTAGAAACTTCCTTTCCATATTTCCACAGATGCTTCAAATACAGGTATAGGAGTTGTGTTGGGTCAAAAGGATTTAATTCCTTATGCCATTTACTACAACAACAAAAATTTGACTCCCACCCAGTTAAACTATACTGTGACTGAAAAAGAGTTCTTAGTTGTTGTTCATGCAATCAATAAGTTTAGACATTATATAATAGGCTATGAAACTTTTGTCCATACTGATCATTCTGCAATTAGATATCTAATGAACAAACCTGTTACTAATGGCAGAGTTACAAGATGGATTTTACTTTTACAAGAATTCAATATTACTGTGTTAGATAGACCAGGGAAACAAAATACAATAGCTGATTTCTTGTCTAGAATCCAAAATACTAATGAATATTCTCCAGTAGAGGATAAGTTTCCAGATGAATATCTGTTTGCAGTAACTACTAAAACTCCTTGGTATGCAGATATGCTAACTATTTGGTTACAGGGAAGCTACCTCCACATTTATTTCCTAGTGAAAAAAGAAGAATTATTCAAGAGAGTTCGAATTATTCATGGATTTCTAATGAATTGTTTAAAACAGGGCTAGATTGTGTGATCAGAAGATGTGTTCGGGAAGATGAAATGCCTGATATCCTCAAGGCATGTCATGATGAACCATGCGGTGGACACTTTGTTGACAAAAGGACGGCCTATAAAATCCTTTCTTTAGGGTATTATTAGCCTTCCCTTTTCAAAGATGCAAAACAATATCTCAGAAGGTGTGACAGCTGCCAAAGAGTTGGGAGATCAACTCTTTCAAATGAAATGCCATCACAACCACAGGTACTCATCGAACCCTTTGAAAAATGGGCTTTAGATTTCATTGGACCTATTAATCCACCATCTAAGCAAAAGAAGTACATATTGGTATGCACTGATTATGTCACTAAATGGGTAGAAGCCAAAGCGTTACCTACTGCTACTGAAAATTCAGTTGTTAACTTCCTTTATGAGGATATTTTTACTCGCTTTGGTGTTCCAAGAGAAATTGTGACAGATTAGGGAATTCAATTTACATCTAACTTGATGGAGAAGCTAATGGAAGAATACAAAATCAAGCATAGAAAACCTACTCCTTACCATCCGCAAGCAAATGGCCAAGTGGAGTCTACAAACAAAGTTCTTGAGAGCATCATCACCAAAATTGTTCATCTACACAGAAGAGATTGGGCAGAAAGGCTTCCTGAAGCCTTATGGGCCTACATAACTACATGGAGGAATACAACAAGACATTCTCCCTATGAACTTGTGTATGGGAAAGAAGTCCTGCTCCCCATTGAGTTTCAAGTCAAGACTTTCAAGATGGTAGTCCAGTTGGGGATGAATCTATCAGAAGCCCAAAAGCACAGAATGGAGCCGCTGAATGAGCTAGATGAGATTAGACAAGAAGCAATTTTGAGGACTGATCTAGTTCAACATCAAAGAGCTAAGTGGCATTACAGATACATCAAAGAGAAAAAGTTTCAAGAGAGAGATTGGGTGCTACTGTTTGATTCCAAGTTCAAAGACTTCAAAGGTAAGTTTCAGACCCATTGAATTGGGCCATATGAAATTGACCAAGTCTTTAACAATGGAGCGGTAAGAATCAAGACCATTGATGAATTTCAGATTCCTCTTATTGTGAATGGCCACCGATTGAAAATTTATCATAAGCCACTCTCAAAAGAGGAATTTGTCAAGATGTTCCAAGAGAATTCTGCAATAAGGCTGGTGGAGAAGAAGGTACTTGCAGGTGAAGGAAGCTAGTTTCATATACAAGTGGAACAAGGGTCGGTTCATGGTTGCAGGGAACTTGGTGAAGTTGGTGAAGGTTGGAACCGAGTGTCGTAGAGTTGGGCAGGCGGTACTACATGCTGTTCATACGATTTGGGCACTTGTCAGGTGGGCAAGTGGGACTGCGTGTGGGCAGGTATACACGGTTTGGGCGTCTGTGAACCAAACAAAGTACGAACTGGGGAAGACGAAGTACAAGGCATGGGAGGTTTGGAAGAATGCGAAGGGAAGCTCTTGCTTACCTTATACAAGTTGAAGCGGATGAAAGAGGAGAATCCCCGGATTTGAGAGAAGCTTGCAGTCTTGGAAAAGAATGTTGAAGATGAGCTTCTTCAACTTGGATGGATAATGGAGCAAGATGAAGTTGCAGGTTCTGCAACCAAGAAAGAGGAAGTTGTGATAGCTGAAGATGTTGCAAACATGACCATGATGGAGGGTGAGCTTAAGATTGATCAAGTTGGACAAGGATCGTGCAGTTTGCAGGCATGTATGGATGAGGGTACTCTCATGGAGGAACCTCATGGTGATGATGACGATGTAAGTACTATTGATACTTGTGTTTCATTTGAGCATTTGGTAGATGGACCATATGCAGGGAAGGGCAAAGCCAATTTTCCGATGCTAGGGAGCATCTTACCATGGATGTTTATGATGAGACCTTGTATGGAGAAGAAAGGATTGTTGATTGTTGCAGGACTTGTTGGGGTTGTTTGTGACCTTATGGTAGAAGGTACAAAGGCCCGTGACAAGGGTGGAACTTGATGATTGTCGTGGAGGAATGGGTCATGCTTTAATCACATTGGCTAAGTGCCCGGCATGACTCATGGACAGATTGGAGGGAACACACTTGAGTTGCTTGGGTGGACTTCTCATGGCCGAGACCAAGAGCAAGTCTTGGTGGAACCTTTGGTGGAGGAGCTATGGTGGAGGGACTCATGTGATGATGATATGGTTGGGTGACTGAGTTCACTAGACCGAAGATTGCAAACTTGGATGGGGATGACTGATTGTTGTGATGGGTCTACTTAGTTGGACTACACGGGCAACTTATTCATGGACATCAGGTTGGAGACATGGAGTATGGCAGTCTTATGCAGGTACATTATGTGGGAGAACTTGTAGAGGTGTCACTTATGGGCATCCAATGAGGAGTTCCAAAGCAGGGATGTTGTGCAGGTGGATTTCCTAGTGTGACATGGAGACTTTACTTATGAGCCGATGGAGAGGTTGTGCACTCTTGTACAACAAGGCCATGGACTTGGATGGAGTTGTGAGCAGACTATGGAGCATTCTTACTACATGGAGAGTTGAGGCATCTTGCAGAGACCTTTGGGCCGAGACTTGTATACTTGCTAGATTGTTGGTTGAGGATGGCTTATGGAGCTCATGATGACATGAGATTGTTGTGACTTTTGGGGACTTCATATATGGTGGACTTGGAGGATCTGATGCATTGAGGAGCTGAGGTCAGGGACTTTGATGCAGGTGCATACTTTCAATTACATGCATGGGACATGGCTTGGAAGAGTGACTTGATGTAGAGGATCGATATGAGGCACTTTGGAGTGATGGAGTTATGATGATGATGATGCCTTGGTGGAAACACTTGGGCATGGGTTGAGCCGAGACTCAACTACTTTTGACACATGAAGAGGTAATTGATCTATGATCATGGGCAGCACATGGATAGATAGACAGGTGTATACTTGTTTCTATGGTAGACTTGAGGGATGAAACAACATTGGCAGATGTGATGGAGGTAGCTTCATGGACATGGATGTGGCACACCGAGAGTTGGAGTTTGATGAGATGGTCTCTTCATATGGAGGAGGCACACATATGGATAATGTTGGGATAGATGTGGTTGATTTCATGTAGCACATTGACACCAAACATCATGGACAACATGTTGCAGATGAGATGAGGACTACTTCGTGGACCTGAGCATGGATTACACTTACATGGATGGATTCTTAATCAAGTTCAGGATGTGACAGGATGTTTTGAGAAACAACTGATGGTGGCATGAGGATGTGCATTCTCATTGTTTGAGCATGAGAGTTGGACTGATCACTCAACTAGTTCAAACATGGGGGCTATAGCATGTACAGAGATATGTTAGCATTGTGTTGGAGTATCATGG
>APFE030852543.1:0-22829 GCA_000404065.3 Pinus taeda
CCTTTTAATCCATGAAAGATACGGAAGTAGCGCTTTACATTCAACGTCGTCGGAACTGATTTGAATCAATCACTCGGACCTGACGGAAGTTTGTTGAAGGCTGTGCTACTAATTAATCTTTGAGCAGGTACTACTGACACCTTGTTAGTATTCAAGGGGCCAGCCACGTTGATATATTTGTGACCTACTCCTCCACTTGAGCCAGAAGGAAGTTTGTTGATTTTCAATGTTTTCCATATACGGCCCAATGAATTGATGCTACTCCTGCACTTTGAACCGATATATCTCCAATTTCATGATCTCCATCAACGACTCTTGATAACCGCTGATTATTCGGGTCCATGTGGAACTCTGAATTAAGACCTCTGGATATTCACTGGGTGATACTGTTGCCACCAGGATTCGGCCCAGAAGGTGCGACGTCCACCTCCGAGATAAGAAGATTGGGATGATCAGATGGAATTTTATGATTTTTCGCGTTTATACCATCCCCTAAGGGACCGTTCTGGAACTGTAAATTAAGACCTTCGGATATTGACTGGGTGACACTGTTGCCACCCGGATTCGGCCCAGAATGTGCGACTTCCACCTCCTCGATAAGAAGATTGGGATGATCAGATGGAATTTTATGAGTTTTCGCGCTTATACCATCCCCTAAGGGACCGTTCTGGAACTGTAAATTAAGACCTTCGGATATTGACTAGGTGACACTGTTGCCACCCGGATTCGGCCCAGAATGTACGACTTCCACCTCCTCGATAAGAAGATTGGGATGATCAGATGGAATTTTATGAGTTTTCGCGCTTATACCATCCCCTAAGGGACCGTTCTGGAACTGTAAATTAAGACCTTCGGATATTGACTGGGTGACACTGATGCCACCCGGATTCGGCCCAGAATGTGCGACTTCCACCTCCTCGATAAGAAGATTGGGATGATCAGATGGATTTTTAGGAGTTTTCGAGCTTATACTATCCCCTAATGGACCTTTCTGGAACTGTAAATTAAGACCTTCGGATATTGACTGCGTGACACTGTTGCCACCCGGATTCGGCCCAGAAGGTACGACGTCCACCTCCTCGATAAGAAGATTGGAATGATCAGATGGATTTTTATGGCTTATTCTATCCCCCTTCAGGACTCTGCCTGCGTGAACTGGACCATCATTCAATACTAGCGCTCCTACTGAAATAAAGAAGAACGGTACCAACAATCTGGCCGCTGTCTTCATGATTGATCTTTGATAAAACAAAACTTGAAGGTTAATGATAATATCACTGCAGGTGACAGTCACGCAAATCGAATGTAACAATGAGCCTAATATGTTATGTTGAATCGAATGTAACAAAACAAGAAGGTTATAAATTGCAATAGGAATGCAACCAGAGCATTATATATATATACAAAGGGGCGAGGGCAGGTCTGGGAAAGGAGAGATCATTATTTTCAGCTTGAATAGCGGACCAAATCAACAACCACGGCTAAGTCAAATCCTAGAAAACCTGAATCTTATTTGTAAGGGCTGGCTATCCGCACCCAGCGACTTGGGCAACCTTTTGCATTCTTTGATTGCAGAGTTTGACGAGGAGTCGTCAAATGCACGGGCGTGTCAAAGATTTGGAAGGCAAAGGCTGACTTGTAGGCGCGTACGCAGATGCCGCGTATATTTGGATAATTTTATGATGGGGAAATTTGACTCTTCTTAAACAAATCCATAAATTATTGAGATCCTGGGTTAGGTAATGACTGCCCGTAGAGGAAGTGTCGGGGTTGACAGTTTGGAAGGGGAAAATTTTAAAGGGTGTTCGAGAAGACTTGGCCTTAAGAACGAGAAGATTTCACTTAAAAGAGTTGTTCGTTAGTAGGAAAGTTCAATTGGGGATACCACATATTATATATCCTCGTATATTGTTAAGCAACATGTTTCTCGTATATTGTTAATCAACATGTTTCTCTAAACTGAAGGTTGGTTCTCTTTGTTTCAAAGATTGATATGTTTCGAAAATTCTCTTGTTTCAAAGATTGATATATTTTGAAAACAATTAGATTATAATAATGATCACTTGATATGTGTATGGATAGGTCCTTATCTTAGATGCATTTTTAAGTAGTTTTTGTTATGGTAAGAAGAAGAATAAAAGAAAAGTCTCTAAATTGAAGGTTGATTTTCTTTGCTTTAAAGATTGATATGTTTTGAAAAGATTTTGATTATGAATTCTTTTTGTTTCAAAGATTGATATGTTTTGAAAAGATTTAGATTATAACAATGATCACTTGATATGTGTATAAATAGGTGTTCATGTTAAATGTATTTTTAAGTAGTTTTGGTTATAGTAAGAAGAAGAATAAAAAAAGGGTGTTACCGTACTAGAACTAACAACAACAATTATCACTTAAATATGTGTAAGAGAAATAAGACTCTCCACAATAGAAAGCTTTTGAGAAAAAGAAATAATAGAAGAAAACTTTGCAAGCCTTGCAAGGTATCTCAAAGTAAAAAAATGAATTAGCCTTTCATTCCTTAAGGCTATAGAAAAGAAAAGAGGCTACAGAAAATGAAATAACTTTAGTCCATGAGAATCAATGCAAAGTTTCATGAGGACATGAAACATCTTCAGTTGGGGGAAATGTTGGCTCTCCAAAATGTCATATTTTCACTCTCTTTTTTTCACTTCCCTTTGGTTTTTACCATATTATACAACTCCAAAACCTTACATTGACACCATTTCATGATTATATATGGGTTAGACTTATTATCTTCCAAAGCGTGTATTTCGGTATTTTGAGTGAATTTATGGTTAAATATTAGAAAAATAATATGTATTCACTTATATCTAAAAGTTGGATGAGTTTTGTGTTGTTTCCACGCATATTAGAAGATTCCATCAAAGTCATATTTGAACACTAAGCCTAAAATTCAAATTTCCTCTTGAAACTCTTGAAGATTTTAGGAATATTTGAAAGATCATTATTCGAGCACATTTCATGAATAAGAACGATTGAAGTTTTGATAAGATTTCTTATTAAATACTTTTTATATTTGAGAGGGTATGTAGAAATTTCACTTACTATATTTTTACACGTGGTTGTAACCACATGAGATATTTGTTGGATATATGAGAGATTTGTATATCTACATTTATTAATTAGTTATCTTATTTTTTGTATAAATAACAGTGCTTTCTCCATTGAGAGGAGAGGAAGGGAGAAGAAATTTAGAATTTGTAATTGGACTAATTGAAGAGATATCTCTGTACCTATGTTGCTCCAAGCTAATTTCATTTAATATATGATGTTATTCTAATTTTCATCTTCTAGTGCGCTTGCTGAAGCATTAGAGTGGCCCTCTTTTCCAAGCATATTCGCTCTTTCTTTCATTTTTCATAGACTAGATTTCAATGTCATGCATAGACTGGATTTTAATCATTTTCACACATTAGATTTACATGTTTTCCTCGGATAAGTTTACATGTTTTCTGGGAATAAGTTTATATGTTTTCATAAAAATAGATTTCATATGTTTTTTAGATTAAATTTATAAGCTTTCATAGATTAACTTTACTCGCTTTTCATAGACTAAGTTTTCATGATTTCATATATTAAGTTTCCATGATTTCATAGATAATATTTACATGCTTTGATAGACAAACCTTCCATGCTTTCATAGATAAGATTTACCTTCTTTCATATATTAATTTTCCAACACTCAAATTAAATTTGCATCAATTTCCTAGTTCATATTTTAATTAGTTTCCTAAATTAAAATTTCATTTCATGTCAATTTACATGTGGTAGAATTAGAAAATAAAACCTTGCATATATTTTGTTGTGCACTTCATAAGTTTACAAACCTAGATTAAAAATTTAATGTAATGGAATTTAAAGCACAATTAAATTGACTGACTGCCAAGTTTCGTTAAAGCTCAGGAAGGATATGATGGAAGAGCTCATGTATGCCCTCATATTTCATTGAATATGTATCAGAGGCCTAGGCAGAGGCTTTATATAATCCAGGATTTGTCACTAGGCACAGGGTTAGAATTCCTTGAAGCACAAATAATAGGATATCAAGAGGAAATTGTGTGATCTTATTAAACCCTTTGATCAAGCATAATGAACAAACACTTGAGCCAGAGAGATTTGGACCATTGGAGGATAAGCGTTCTTGGTAACTGGATGACCCCTTGTGCAATATCAATGAATGATCTAGAGGGAGCACTAAGAGGAACACTCGGGGTCGATTATCTAGGATGAGGTGGAAGTTGGCCCACTATCAATGCTTGGTAGAACTTGTAGTATCATTGTAGACATTTTTAGGCCGGGGAACTATGCCAAAGCATCTAAAGTAACATTTTGATTTTGAATGGATGACCAATGCATTAAACCTTTAAGCGGGCATATTTTCTAAGTATTTCTGAGAAAATTTAAGGGTTTATTTTCATTCCTAACATAATTAATCTTTAAATTGATTTGAAAAGCACAAGTAAAGAAAGTATATAACTGGACAAACATTCATATTGAACATTTAATTCATCATATACAACATGCGTGTGTAGAAGTTTTCTACATCCAAATAGAACACATTCAAGAGATGGCAGAAAGCAATAATTAAATATTTAGAGGAATTAACTAAGACAAACAATTCAATTAATTAATCTTTTTCAATGATAGTAACTTTGTAGGGGCTTTCAGGGAGATTGATATTCAATGTAGCCTTTTCCAATCTTCTATGTTACTTTGAACATGTGCAGAAATAAATATGAAAACATAATTGATAATAAGACAAACTCACATAGGTACACAAGTTGTTAAGAATGAATCCAGAATCGTTCAATTATCTTCAAAAATAGATTTGAACATTACAAGCATGTCATTGGTACATTACATGGGTTCAACCCTGACTTCTTTGATATACCAAATACTTATAGATCGAAATTTAAAAATATCTTAAGTCTAAGCCATAATTTTTACAAAATGAGTTAATATCTGAAATTGTTTTTTATTTACAAAAGTAGAAATGGAAAATATCTATTATAAACTAATTTTAATAATCAACACATAATTTTAGGGTGTTGTTTGATGATTTTTGTCTTTGACTGATTTTCTGCTTTCTACTCATATTTCTTAGCTTACAACCCCTCTTTTTATTGTGACTGGTCAGTGAATTCCTTGCATTCATTTTACTCAATGAGTTCATGTAACATGTCCTATCTCTTTTCATCTAGGATAGAAAATTTTGTTACCCTCCTATATGCCTCATCTACTTCTGTGTATTTTTCAAAAGTAGGCCTAGTGATGAACAAATGACTAACTTCATGCTGAATGAGAAGCTCATACTCTAGGCCTTCTGGGAAAATTTGGTTTTATTTGTTGCTATCTTGTGCAATTTGTACTAATAGTATTCTAATGGAATCAATTGGCCAGTAGAATGTCTTAGAGCTGGAAGTCACTTTTGCTGTAGAGTATTAAATTTCCTGTGAAAATTTTTGATTTAGGCTTCAATTTATTTCTAACTGTAACATCAATTTTTTCTTTGTCAAAACTCTTCTTACCTCTATGGTAGTATCATTTTTGTCCTCAATTCCAAATTCTTCTAATTCTTCTTTAGTTTTAGCATTCAATACTTTAATTATTTTATTTGCTTCTCCATGCATATGCTCCAAATCTTCTTTGATTCCTATGATGACTTCCTTTGTTCTATCCACCAAATCATCCTCTTCAAAAATAATCTGAATTGACGTCTAGAGTTTAGTCATGGTGGAATTGATATCAATCCAAATTTTCTCTTTTGCCTCTACCAATGTCTATGTAAATAGTGACTCATTTTCTTATTTCTCTATCTGCCTCGTTAATCTAAAATTCTTCTGAAATTCAACGAGATATGTGTTGTCAGCCCTTATCTTGTCATTTTGAACTTTCTTGAGTAAAGTTTTGAGTTTTTCAATTTTAATATCTTTCAATGACAAGTCTCCCATAGGTTTTGACAGTTTCTCTGCTGAATGTGAGCCTGTGGGGTATGTTTCTACTGTAGACACTGCTACTCTAGAAATTGATGGTATTGAAGTCACTATTGTGGAAGTTGTTGCTGTAGTACTAAGTTGTAGCTCTTTTTCAATGATTAATTTTTCCATTTATGCTTCCATATTATATATCTGTATATTATGTTCAAAAATCATCTGAAGCATATTCTCCTTCTCCATCTCTAACGAATTAACTTCTTGGGCCTGTGAATGTTGAGTTGTTGGCAGCTTCAACTATTTCCTCAATGCTTGAATATCAACATTTGTACTCTTGATGATTTCCTCAATTTCGTTTATATATTTAGGATCTAGTCCTAATTTTATAACTAAATCTTCAATTCCTTTGATTTTGGTGTCCCTTGTTGAAGAAGATATCCTCTCCAATAATTGAGAATGAATGTTATTGAGAGAAGCTTGTAACTTGGAAGGTTCCATGGAAAAACTTGTTAACGATGAATATATCATTTCCCCTACTTTCTTATCAAGGTCAATATGGGCAATAGGATGAATTTTCCTTATGTCAAATGAAAATATAGAAGTTTTATAATCTTCAACAGATTTAGGCACTGGGACCTTTGGTTCCAAGAATACTAATTGGAACTGGCCTTTTTCATTCTCAAGGGCCAAAAATAATCTGGTCTGAGTTGAGGAAGTCTACTTCCAAAATTTTTCATATGTTGAAGTCTTTAAAGTCTCATTTTTCTTCATTTCTAAGAAATTGACAAACAATACTTTGTTGTTTTGGAGAAGAATGAGAAGAAGGTGATTCTAATATGTCTTCGGAAATTTGTTGTAATGAAAACGCCGACCATGGTGATATTACCACTATAGTAAGTTCTTCAGAAGTTTGATCTTTTGAAGATTCTTCTTTAATGGGTACAAATTTCCTCATTTTGAATACTTTGAATGCTAATCTTTAAAAACTACGACTCTGCTTGTGATATACTTTCTCTTAGTCTCTTTAGTTCTTTCTCTATCATTCTTGAAGTTTCCAATGTTGTTTGACTGGAAACTGGCTTTTCAATCCCCTGTAATATATTCCTTGTCTAGTCTTCCTTGTTGGCATACTGCTCAATTTCAGGTTTTGCCACATGCATATATGGTGCAAATTTTTTAGCAATCCTCATTGAGGAGATTACTCCTAATGGATCATATGACCAAGTAAAACTTAATTTAAACTTCATCTGGCTCAATAAGTCATTGACCTCTTTCTTTGTAGCTCTAGTATTGACTATAAATTGGCCAACTTGCACTTTCAGTTTAAACTAAGCCTTTTGTTTTCTAGAAATAAAATGAACCTCATCCATATTTTCAGCATTTGCAAGATGTACTACAATGCAAAAATCCTCATGTGGAGAAACACTGGAAATTTGTATGGTTGAAGATCATAGCAATAAATTCTAAGTTTAGTGAAATTCTGGTATAAATACCAATGTCCAATTTTTTTATGTTCACATAGACGTAGAATTCTCTTAATCTCTGTTGAAATTCTAGGGATTGCATCGCTATTTAACAAACAAGTAGCTATATACAAGAATTGATTTACAAAATCACTGAAAGAAAACTCTTAAGAGATTTTCCTGACCAAATATGTCTAATGAATTACTAACAGAGGTTTACCTTTAGCATCCAACTTTTTCAAGGGAAAGTTGAATCTTTCAGATTGATAATATAAAAACAAGTAAACCAAAACTCCATGGTGTTTAAATGATCCTTCTCCGTTGAACTTTAAAAATTGGTTATGAATAGTATCAGAAAAAAATTTGCTGCAGTTAAACATAATTGACGGTTTTTTTCCAGAATAAAACACTAATAGAAAATACAAAATGACTTAATCAACCCATTGGTCGCTAGCATATCCTAACAGACAAGACACTAAGGAAATAACCTACCTAGACATGTCAGGAAACGTTGTAGAGGGATAAGGAGGGTTAGTTCTGGGTAATTTTGAGTTTTCCGATAAAAATGATTCAAAAATGTGAGCTCTATGTGGGAAAGTGAGTTTTTGGTAGATTTCCATTAAAGCATCAGAGGAAAAACGGTGTACGAAAGCTTGAGGATTTAGCTGAACGGATAGGAAAATCGACTCAGTTGTAATATGAAAAATGGTTTCATTGTTCTGATAAATTACAACTCTTTGAGTGGGAATATTTTTTATCTGATAGCAGTGTTTATGAGGAATGAATAACAGTTTCTTTGGGGTGTAACCCTTATTGGCGCAGGGTGTTAAATATGATTGAACATTGGCGCAAGTTTTAAATATGCAACACTCATGTGCTTAATGTAGTGGGAGGGATAACGTCAGCTAAGAGTATCAGAATGTTGGTAGGAAGTAAGAATAATAGAATGTGGGTAGCGATAGAACAAATAGGTGTATGAGTGGTTTGCTGCGGAGGGGGTGGTGTGTATCATTGTAAGTGGTATATGGTGGAGGGTGGCCACAATAGCCACAAAGCCACCACATATTAAAAGCGATACAAATCAAGTCCGCTTTACAGAACACCCCCCCCCTCCCCCGACCCCTGTTAATGTTTGAGGATGTAGGGGGTCCTGATATTAGGCACGGGTTATTAATCAAAGTGGGCTTGATCTCTGTCGTTGATTCATGTGCTTTCACTAATTGCTGACGGGTGGTGGTCAATTCAAACAATTTTATTATTAAATAGAAAAAAAATTAAACTATGAGGGGCGACATTTTAATTCCACGCTTTTTTTAGATTTTATTTTATTTATTTTTCTCTCATTTTTCATTCTTTTATTTTTTGATCTTTTATTTCATTTTTATTTCTTTTGTTTCTTTTCTCTTTTTATATTTTTTGTATTTTTTTTTTCTTTCTCCTTTTTTTTTTTAATTCTTATTTTTCTCTATTTTCATTTTTTTTTAACATAAAGGGAAAACTAGAAAATATTCATAGGGTAAAAATAAGTTACAACATAACCCATAGTTACAAGACAAGTGGCAATGAAGTTGGGACATAGAAGGAAATAATCTTGGCATTAGGGGCTAGTGATGTCACCCTACACCCAGAGATTTTAAATGAGGGGCATACTAAAAATCTTGGGTTACAAGTCTCAGGGTGACTTGGCATGGTGGGGCTAGTGGAATGGTCTGTGAAAAATAATGAAGGGGAAAGTCCAAGTCAAATGTAACAAGAATTATGGGTTCCACAGGGACCGAGAGCCTTTAGTGGGACACAAACCAGGAAGGAAATTAACAAAGATTTGTGCACGTGAACTAACAGGCAAAATTTTGTCCCACTCTCCCGACAATTTTAAATATAGTTGAGGATGAAATTTCTAGGAATTCTACCACAGTGACATGGTCGATGTGGGATCGATGAACGAAGACCAAGTGAAATAGGTCCACACAATCTCATTTGAATTTAGATATATAAACAACATAGATCTAGCAACTATTTATCAGATATTCGTTTTGCCATTTTTCTGTGAACAAGTAACACATCTGAGAACTATTTCTTTGATTTTTTAAAATTTTATTCTAAATTCAAGTTGGTTTATGTTATGATATCTTTCTCTTGATTAGGACAATGAGTATCCTTTCCTAATCAAGATAGATTTACATTTAATTTTGGTGATTGCGTCCTAGATTAGTTTTCATTTTCATTTATGAAACATTTGTAGAAGTCTCTTTCACAGAAGAAAAAACATTGGTGGCTTCACTAAGCCCTTATGTCATTTTAAGGACCATTTTATTGCAAGCTAGCTGCAAGAGGGTAAGCTTGATACCTCTTCTTGTTGATAAGTAATTAGAAATGTCACAAGTCATTAGGGAGATTGAGGGGTAACTAGACCTATTTTAACTAGTTAGAATCACCATCCCAAATTGATAAATACCTAATTGGGTCTGTAACTAAATGATCTCCCCAGTGTCGATTATGGTCATTTTTTGCTAATGTTGATTTGGTCATTATGGGCATAACTATAGCATCTTAACATTGTTCTACTCGTCAATATCATTCCCATGGCGTAAAAATCACTTCAATTAAATTTCATCTGTAGAATTTGTGCCTCCTATAAGTTAGTATACTTTATTGATCACCATGGTACTAATAAGTAAGGAAAATTTTAAGGATGGTAGTATATCTTAAAGTTTAGAAACCTTGGCAAATCTTACTAGTCCCTAATATGCAAACTATAATATATTTGGATATATCTCAACAAAAATATTCAAATTTCTAATGATTTTATTTATAACGTTGTTGTAGTTGCTACAACACCCTCCAAAATTTTGGCTTGCACTCAAATTTTGGAGCCTTCCTTGGTCTTTTCCTTAATTTTTGCAAACATTCTAAGTCATTCCATGAACTTCCTCAAGGTTCTTTCCCCTTTTTGCTTGTTGGATTAACTGACATATTTTGGCATGTTTGATTGTTATGTAATAATTAAGAGACTTTTATGGTGGTTTTGAAGGTCGTTCTTTGTGTAAATGAGATTTCATAACCATGTAAATATCTGTCACACTCATACACAAAGTCATGAGAGTTGTTGCACAAGTGTCGTCACACTCTTCCCAAAGTCTATGTTAAGTGTTGCACTTGTCGTATCTTGTCATGAGCCACTCACACATAGGGGAATGCTTTGTGTGTTTGTTCTGATGATATGTGTTGTTGTGTCGTCAAAGTATGCTAAGTTTGTGATCACAGTTCAAGTTCACCATGAGTTGATTTCCCTTCCTGCACTTAGCCATTTTCGGAAAATATTTATGATCGGTAAACTTAGCTTCACTGGGCCCTAACTAAGCTATGCACTGTGCAGTCTCAACCCTCATTGATGTGACCTTGCTCTCTAGAACTGTGTACTGTGCAGTCACTTCCCTCTAGGGCTATGATTCTGCACAATTCTTTAATCAAGCAACCTCCCTTAAACCCCATAATTGTTCAGTTGTGCCTCCCAATATGCCTTGAACTACATGCCTCGCACCTTCAACCCTCAAGCTTTTCCCTTGGCTAATTGAACTACACAGTGCATAGAGAGCCCAACCTTCCTTGGCCTCCAAAACTACGTAGATGCTTTCTCTTGTGGCCTTCCCTCAGGCGAAAGTCAATGCCTTCATGAATTGCACATATTTTCCCTTTAGGCCTTTCTATTAACTAAGCCCCCCTTACGTCTTGAAACTGCAGAGTATGTCCTCACACGGCCTCATCCTACAAGAAACATTGCCTAATTGAATTGTGCATTTCTGACCCTTGGTCGGCACCATAGAATCTTTTGTTAGGTCCCTATACTACTAGTGTAACCCCTTATTGTTATTAGTACAACCCCCTTATTATATTGTTGTGCCCATGTAGTCCCCATATCTTTATTATTGTGCCCCATAGAAGCTCACTATTGTTATTATTGTGTCCTTACATTATTATTGTTATGTCAGATCTGATTATATTATGACCCCTTAGACTCCTATATATAGAAAGGAGGTCTTGTCATTTGTATCATCGATGAATTGTTCATTGGTGTAATGTAAAGGAGGTTTCCCCCTCGAAGAGGCTTATTTCTAAGGAGTTGATCTATCTTTTCTATCTTTTTGTGAGCTGGTTGCATAACATTTGGTATCAAAACTTTGGATTCTAGGGTTTCGTTGCTCCAAATAGGTCAACGTGGAATTGTGGATATAATTTTTTTTCTACAACGTTTCAAAAGCTAAAAAAAACCATTTGATAAGAAATTTCGTTGAAACTCTGGTCCGAATTTTAGATCTTGTCTCGCTATACTTTCGGTGATATGATTTGAGGAAGTTAGGGTTTTTGTAAGCTCTAGAATTTCATATAAAATAAGTCATCATGGAAGTCTCACAACAATTTGTTCACTACGAAGTGTTAGAAGCTGAAAAAAAAAACATATGAGAAGAAAGGGTCTGAACCCCAAGTCTGAATTTCAGATCTCGTCTTGCTATATTTTAGGATATATGATCTGAGGAAGTTAAGCTTTTTGAAGACTCCCAAATTGCATCTCAAACAAGTGACCTTGGGAAAATCAGCATAACTTTCTCTCTAAGCATGAGATTGAAATTTCATAAGTAGTTACAGAAAGATGACAGACTGTAGTTTCCTATTTATATTTTTCAAATTCGAAGTTAAAAATAGTGACACGTGGCACTTCATACAAGTTCGCTCTTCTAAAAAGGTATATAATTAGGCCATCTTGGGAGATTGTACATAACACTTTCTTGGAGGATCCGATTTCGATTAGACTGGTGGAATTGGAAAGAGGACACTGAGGGCTACTGCAGGTTGTGATTTCAGAGTTAGAAAATTCAAAATTATAGAGTTATATTCGCTTCAAGATTGAGTTCCTAAAATCAATAAAAGGGAATGTGAGGAAGTTTGATGGCAAGGATCCCGTGAATTGGATACTACAGATGGATCAATATTTTGATCTACATGAGGTGTAACTGTTACAAAAGGTACGTATTGGATCTTCATATTTAGAACTTGATCAATTTTTATGGTATAAAGGGTTGTGTTCTCGTAAAGAACTTGTCACTTGGTCAATTTTCACGGAAGAAATAATAGCACATTATGAGGATACAAAGAGTAACACCTTCTTTAGCTAATTGACAAATCTCAAACAAAAGGGTTCAATGGTAGAGCACATTGAGGATTTCAAAAAATTGAATATAAGAGTAAATTATATTTTAGAGAAGAAAAGGATTGATGTTTTCATAGGGACTTTAAAGGATAACATTCAACATGAGGTTCATGTTTGGGAACCTGATTTATAGGAGAAGGCATTCATGTTAGCAAGAAAAATTGAAAGCGGAATTATGGAAACAAGGAATTACCACTCACAACTATAAAAATGGAATTTTTTTTTCTTCTAGACTTCCACAACCTACAAGGTTTACATGACAATAATTGGAAGATAAAAGTAAAAAAGGACTTTGTTATATTTTTGATAGCACATACACAAAAACATTGAAGCCCCCACAATGGCGATCTATAATGGTGTTCAAGCTCGTTTTCAACATTTCATTTCTTCCAATGTTTGATCTTCATAAAAATGCCACATCATTAGAGATATTGATGTCGATGATGATAAAAACAAAAACGACAACAACAAGAAAAATAATCTAATATTAAGGTTAGGGCCAAGCGAAACATTGAATTAGTGAATGAGAATGCTTCTATTTCAACTATGTTCTAACATTGCACCTCTTCAATAATAACTTAATGATATCAAATGACCCCAAATAATAATACTAACAATATCTCTATCCTTGAGACTAATTATGTTGTCTATGTATTTGCTATATATCTCCTCTTTCCTTTGTAAATTTTTCCATTTGTTCATTGAAATTTGGAAACTTGTTATCTCCTTCATTTTCAAAATGAAACTAGGGCTTCATTTTGGTTAAAATGTTTCATCCTGGTTTGATAAAATTAGTTAATCCCAAAAATGCTACTAGAAATAGGCTAATTTACAAGTAGTTTCATAGTGTCTCTTTGTTTAAGAGATTTTCTATTCATTCGCTAGGTTGCATTTTGGTTTTTGAGTCAATATCTTTGTTGTAGTATTTTAGTCAATCTTTTTATTTAGTTTTATAGGTCTCTACATTTTATTCCGTATATGTGGCTCTCCAGGGGTTATTGTTAATGTGTTTTCATTTCACACATCAAAATGAGTGATTCTAAAACAATTTTAATGTTCCAAATCTTCTTGATGTAAGGCGAGTGAGGATGTTGTCTCTTTTTAAAAGAGTGAAGAAAAAGAAAGATATTAGAACAAAAGAAATTGATCTTTCTCATATTCTCAATAGATGTCCCTATACCTTAGGTTCATTCAACAATTTAAAGAATAAAAAACAAAGGTCATATATCAAATATATTATTATTTTCCCCACTTATCTTTATTACTTACCTTTTCATCATTATTTCTATTATTTATGTCATTTATCTATTTATAAAGTTCATTATTTGAACATTTTTACTTTTTACCTTAACCTTTTTATTTATTTTTACCTTTATTCCCTTTCTCTATAAGTTTTGTAGGTTTGTATTTCCCTAGTCTACATGAGGGAATATTTGGCATTTTCTCTTACAATTGAATTTTATTCCATATTTGAACAATGTTGAATTTGGGTAATCATTTGAACTATTGAGCTCCATTTTGTTTTGATTGCGTGAATCTACTTATTGTTTATATATTTTTCTACTTGACTCTTGCTCAAGTTAAATTGAGAGTTGGGATGTAGCTCTCTTCCGGATCAAACATTCTTGTCAGTGCCTTCTCTTCCTGATCAAACATTCTTTTGTTTATGTGTAATTAAGTCAAACATGTAAACAGTTTTGTCCTTTTATTGTCGTGTGAATGGCTATGGTTTGAGCAGAAGACCGTCATAAATTACGAAAATTTCCCACCTATGGAAAGATATGAATGACTATGATCTAAAACCGTAAGTGTAGAAACGACCCATTTAATTAATCATGGAAATGCTCTATCCACTTTTCCACACCACGAAAGAAGAAAGAAACAGTCTAATGTGGAAAACTGAAAGGCGTCGACATTATATCTTGAAGGATAAAATAAAATGCCATCTTTCTTACCAATTTTCCCTTTTAATCCATGATTTCATAGATAATATTTACATGCTTTGATAGACAATCTTTCCATGCTTTCATAGATAAGATTTACCTTCTTTCATATATTAATTTTCCAACACTCAAATTAAATTTGCATCAATTTCCTAGTTCATATTTTAATTAGTTTCCTAAATTAAAATTTCATTTCATGTCAATTTACATGTGGTAGAATTAGAAAATAAATACTTGCATATATTTTGTTGTGCACTTCATAAGTTTACAAACCTAGATTAAAAATTTAATGTAATGGAATTTAAAGCACAGTTAAATTGACTCACTGCTAAGTTTCGTTAAAGCTCAGGAAGGATATGATGGAAGAGCTTATGTATGCCCTCATATTTCTTTGAATATGTATCAAAGGCCTAGGCAGAGGCTTTATATAATCCAGGGTTTGTCACTAGGCACAGGGTTGGAATTCCTTAAAGCACAAATAATAGGATATTAGGAGGAAATTGTGTGATCTTATTAAACCCTTTGATCAAGCATAATGAACAAACACTTGAGCCAGAGAGATTTGGACCATTGGAGGATAAGCGTTCCTGATAATTGGATGACCCCTTGTGCAATATCAATGAATGATCTAGAGGGGGCACTAAGAGGAACACTCGGGGTTGATTATCTAGGATGAGGTGGAAATTGGGCCACTATAATGCTTGGTAGAACCTGTAGTATCATTGTAGACATTTTTAGGCTGGGGAACTGTGCCAAAGCATGTAAAGTAACATTTTGATTTTAAATGGATGACAAATGCATTAAACCTTTAAGGAGGCATAATTTCTTAGTATTTCTGAGAAAATTTAAGGGTTTATTTTCATTCCTAAGATAATTAATCTTTAAATTGATTTGAAAAGCACAAGTAAAGAAACTATATAACTAGACAAACATTCATATTGAACATTTAATTCATCATATACAACATGCGCGTGTAGAAGTTTTCTACATCCAAAGAGAACATATTCAAGAGATGGAAAAAAGCAATAATTAAATATTTAGAGGAATTAACTAAGACAAACAGTTCAGTTAATTAATCTTTTTTAATGATAGTAACTTTGTATGGGATTTTAGGGAGATTGATATTCAATGTAGCCTTTTCCAAACTTCTATGTTACTTTGAGCATGTGCGGAAATAGATATGAAAACATAATTGATAATAAGACAAACTCACATAGATACACAAGTTGTTCAGAATGAATCCAAAATCGTTCAATTTTCTTCAAAAATAGATTTGAACATGACAAGCATGTCATTGGTACATTACAAGGGTTCAACCCTGACTTCTTTGATATACCAAATACTTATAGTTCGAAATTTAAAAATAACTTAAGTCTAAGCCTTTTTTTTTTACAAAATGAGATAATATCTGAAATTGTTTTTGATTTACAAAAGTAGAGCTAGAAAATATCTATTATAAACTAATTTGAATAATCAACACATAATTTTAGGGTGTTGTTTGATGATTTTTGTCTTTGACTGATTTTCTTCTTTCTGCTCCTATTTCTTAGTTTACTACCCCTCTTTTTACTATGACTAGTCACTGACTTCCGTGCATTCTTTTCACTCGATAAGTTCATGTAGCATGTCCTATCTCTTTTCATCTAGGATAGAAAATTTTGTTACCCTCCTATATGCCTCATCTACTTCTATGTATTTTTCAAAAGTAGGCCTAGTGATGAACAAATGACTAACTTCATGCTGGATGAAAAGATCATACTCTAGGCCTTCTGGGAAAATTTGGTTTTATTTGTTGCTATCTTGTGCAATTTGTACTAATATTTTTCTAATGGAATCAATTGGTCAGTAGATTGTCTTAGTGCTGGAAGTCGCTTTTGCTGTAGAGTATTAAATTTTGTATGAAAATTTCTGATTTAGGCTTCAAAGTTTTGACACTTTATTTCTAACTGTAACATCAATTTTTTCATTGTCAAAACTCTTCTTACCTCTATGACAATATCATTTTTGTCCTCAATTCCAAATTCTTCTAATTCTTCTTTAGTTTTAGCAATCAATACTTTAATTGTTTTATTTGCTTCTCCATGCATATGCTCCAAATCTTCTTTGATTCCTACGATGACTTCCTTTGATCTGTCCACTATATCATCCTGTTCAAAAATTATCTGAATTGATGTCTAGAGTTTAGTCATGTGGAATTGATATCAATCCAAATTTTCTCTTTTGCCTCTACCAATGTCTGTGTAATCAATGACTCATTTTCTCATTTATCTATCTGCCTCGTTAATCTAAAATTCTTCTGAACTTCAGTGAGATATGCGTTGTTAGCCCTTACCTTGTCATTTTGAACTTTCTTGAGTAAAGTTTTGAGTTTTTCAATTTCAATATCTTTCAATGACAAGTATCCCATAGGTTTTGACAGTTTCTCTATTGAATGTTAGCTTGTGGGATATGTTTCTACTGTAGACACTGCTACTCTAGAAATTGATGGTGTTGAAGTCACTATTGTGGAAGTTGTTGCTGCAGTACTGAGTTGTAACTCTTTTTCAATAATTAATTTTTCCATTTATGCTTCCATCTTATGTATCTGTATATTATGTTCAACAATCATCCGAAGCATATTCTCCTTCTCCTTCTCTAACTAATTAACTTTTTGGGCCTGTGGATGTTGACTTGTTGGCAGCTTCAACTATTTCCTCAATGCTTGAATATCAACATTTATACTCTTGATAATTTCCTCAATTTCCTTTATATATTTAGGATATAGTCCTAATTTTATAACAAAATCTTCAAGTCATTTGATTTTGGTGTCCCTTGCTAAAGAAGATATCCTTTCCAATAATTGAGAATGAATGTTATTGAGAGAAGCTTGTAACTTGGAAGGTTCCATGGAAAACTTGTTAAGGATGAAATATCATTTCCCCTACTTTCTTATCAAGGTCAATCTGGCCAATAGGATGAATTTTCTTTATGTCAAATGAAAATACAAAAGTTTTATAATCTTCAACAGATTTAGGCACTGGGATCTTTGGTTCCAAGAATACTAATTGGAACTGGCCTTTTTCATTGTCAAGGGCCAAAAGTAATCTGGTCTAAGTTGAGGAAGTCTGATTCCAAAAATTTTCATATGTTGAAGTCTTTAAGGCCTCATTTTCTTCTTCATTTCTAAGAACTTGGCAAAAATAATTTGTTGTTATGGAGAAGAATGAGAAGAAGGTGATTCTAATATGTCTTTAGAAATTTGTTGTAATGAAAAAGGAGACCATGTTGATATTACCACTATAGTATGTTCTTCAGAAGTTTGAGCTTTTGAAGATTCTTCTTTAATGGGTACAAATTTCCCCATTTTGAATACTTGAATGCTAATCTTTAAAAACTACGACTCTGCTGGTGATATACTTTCTCTTAGTCTCTTTAGTTCTTTCTCTATCATACTTGAAGTTTCCAATTTTGTTTGACTGGCTTTTCAATCCCTTGGAATATATTCTTTTTCTAGTCTTCCTTGTTGGCATACTGCTCAATTTCAGGTTTTGCCACATTCATATATGGTGCAAATTTTTTAGCAATCCTCATTGAGGAGATTACTCCTAATGGATCATATGACCAAGTAAAACTTAATTTAAATTTCATCTGGCTCAATAAGTCATTGAACTCTTTCTTTGTAGCTCTAGTATTGAATATAAATTGGACAACTTGCACTTTCAATTTAAACTAAGCCTTTTATTTTCTAGAAATAAAATGGACCCCATCCATACTTTTAGCATTTGCATATGTACTACAATGCAAAAATCCTAATGGGGAGAAACACTGGAAATTTGTATGGTTAAATATGATAGCAATAAATTCTAAGTTTAGTGAAATTCTGGTATAAATACCAATGTCCAAATTTTGTCTATTCACTTAGATTCAGAATTCTCTTAATCTCTGTTCAAATTCTAGGGATTGCATCGCTATTTAACAGACAAATAGCTATATACAATAATTGATTTACAAAATCACTGAAAGAAAACTCTTAAGAGATTTTCCTGACCAAATATGTCTAATGAATTACTAACATAGGTTTACCTTTAGCATCCGACTTTTGCAAGGGAAAGTTGAATCTTTTGGATTGATAATATAAAAACAAGTAAACCAAAACTCCATGGTGTTTAAATGATCCTTCTCCGTTGAACTTTAAAAATTGGTCATGAATAGTATTAGGAAAAAATTTGTTGCAGTTAAACATAATTGACGATTTTTTTCCAGAATAAAACACTTATAGAAAGCATAAAATGACTTGATCAACCCACTGGTCATGCGGTTGTATTCTAATCCAGAGTAAATCGATTGATGATTCATGGATGTCATTGGATATATACATGTTGTATTGTAACATTGTACATGAAAAGATATACTGAAAAATCTTGTTGGTTTTCCCTTTCTTGGGTTTCGAGGATAAAATATTTGTGTTTATGTGGTTGTTTCTATTGCATATTTTTTGTTTTATTATGAAGATTTGTGTAGCAATTAATTGTACAGAGTTAAAACCTACAACATTTTTCCTTCTAAATAGTTCACCTCCACCACAAAGGAAGTTACTCCCCCTTCTAATGTATGACATAGATCTCAACAAATTGTCTTTCATATGATAATCACATTTCTTCCTCCTACTTCTTTCTTTCCTTCCTATTTCAATTTTCCATACTGCAATAAATCACACCATAAAAAATTCCGGTAAAATATTTGTTATCTCACATCAAAGAATTTTTTTAAACCTTCACATGAAAATTTCATGCAACATGAGCTAATTATAACATAAACCTTCACTTCTCAATAAATATTCACAGTATAAACATTATATCACATGAAAATTTCAAAATTTTTCCCACTATTACTTAAAGTTTCCTTAACTAACCAACAACTATTTAAAGTGAAATCTTCTCGTTCTTAAGCCCAAGTCTTCTCGAAAACCCTTTAAAGTTTTTCCTTACTGGAACAAGATAGGCAACAACCAGGGATCTTGTGATTCATTCCTAACACTAGATTCCGACACCTCCTCTAGCAGCAAGCCTTCCAACACTCAACTCCCACACTTCCTCTCCCGGCAGGCCTTAGCTAACCGAGGTTCTCAAAACCCTAAAATATTACCTTGAGTTCAAAAATATGGAGGGTATATCTGACAAAAAATCAACGAGACCATTAGCCTCACAGGGATTGAGATATTATTAATATTATATTTATGGGCTAAGGCTTCAAGTGATTACCGTTAGGTTATTATCAGAACGGGGCAAAAGCAATAAGGGAGTGGTCAATTTTAAAAGATGCAATTATAAAAGTGCGAATTCTGGAACGAATGAAAGGTCAAAACAAACTTGAACGCTACCATACATAGCCACGGGCGCGTCGCCCGGCACTAAAGCATTGACTATTCTATCCGAAAAGACTTAATTGAAAGCAGCGAAATGTTCACAATCTAGCCTACAGTAAAAAGTCAAATTTCCGAATTCTAAATCCACATTCACATAAAATTATGAAAATAACTATCCAAATATACGCGGCATCATTTCAAATCTTTGACATGACCGCATGACACGCCCGTGCATTTGACTCGTCCTCGTCAAACTCTGCAATCAAAGAATGCAAAAGGTCGCCCAAATCCCTGGCTGCGGATAGCCAACTCTTACAACTATGTGAATCAATGAATTTGAAGTTAAGGAATCGGTCAAGTATGATAATTTCTGTAGCAAAGATTTCAGGTTTTCCTAGGATTAGACTTAACAGTCGTTGTTGATTTGGTCCGCTATTCAAGCTAAAAATATTTTCTCAGTAATGATCTCTTCTTTCCCAGATCTGCCCTCGCCCCTTCGTATATATATACAATGCTCTGGTTGCATTCCTATTGCAATTTATAACCTCCTAGTTCTGTTTTGTTTTGAATACCAGATCAACACAACATATTAGGCTCATTGTTACATTCGATTTGCGTGACTGTCACCTGGAGTGATATTATCATTAACCTTCAATTATGAAGACAGTAGCCAGATTGTTGGTACCCTTCTTTATTTCAGTAGCAGCGCTAGTATTGAGTGAGGGTCCAGTTCACACAGGCAGAGTTCTGAAGGGGAATAGTATAAGCGCTCAAACTCATAAAAATCCATCTGATCGTCTCAATCTTCTTATCGAGGAAGTGGAAGTCGCACCTTCTGGGCCGAATCCGGGTGGCAACAGTGTCACCCAGTCAATATCCGAAGGTCTTAATTTACAGTTCCAGAAAGGTCCCTTAGGGGATAGTATAAGCGCGAAAACTCATAAAATTCCATCTGATCGTCCCAATCTTCTTATCGAGGAGGTGGAAGTCGCACCTTCTGGGCCGAATCCTGGTGGCAACAGTGTCATCCAGTCAATATCTGAAGGTCTTAATTTACAGTTCCAGAAAGGTCCCTTAGGGGATAGTATAAACGCGAAAACTCATAAAAATCCATCTGGTCATTCCAATCTTCTTATCGAGGAGGTGGAAGTCGCACCTTCTGGGCCGAATCCGGGTGGCAATAGTGTCACTCAGTCAATATCCGAACGTCTTAATTTACAGTTCCAGAAAGGTCCCTTAGGGGATAGTATAAGCGCGAAAACTCATAAAAATCCATCTGATCATCCTAATCTTCTTATCGAGGGGGTGGAAGTCGCACCTTCTGGGCCGAATCCCGGTGGCAACAGTGTCACCCAGTGAATATCCGAAGGTCTTAATTTACAGTTCCACAAAAGGTCTGTCCCTTAATGGACCAGAATAAGCAGCGGTTATCAAGAGTGGTTGATGGAGATCATGAAATTGGAGATATATCTGTTCAAAGTGCAGGGGCAATAACATCAGAAAGTATATGGGAAACATTGAAAATCAACAAACTTCCTTCTGGCTCAAGTGGAGGAGTAGGTCACAAATATATCAATGTGGCCGGCCCCTTGAATACTAACAATGTTCCAGTAGTACCTGCACAAAGATTAATTAGTACCACAGCCTTCAACAAACTTCCATGAGGTCCGAGTGATGGAGTAGGACACAAGTATGTTGACTGATTGATAGCCTCCTTCAAAACATACCCATAAATAGTCGATTCAAAAGCTAATCAATGCACTGGAATGAAGATCAAATCAGTTCCGAGGACGTTGAACGTAAAGTGCTAGTGCTAGGGATATTGTTGATTATGGATTAAGGTGTGGGATGTTGGAGATTTTTCTGGGAAAATCCCAAAAACAACAATAGAAATTTCACACAGAGACAATGCTCTGTTTTCTCACAGGGCCTTTTCCAGACAGCGGAAACAAAAAAAAATTCTGAGCACAGGGGACAGAGTTTATACACACACCAAGGATTTCAATTAAAATAAAATGCAATTACATATTTTAAACTTCCTCTCTCACAGAGGGATTCACCTCTTGCATTTCACCAAAAAAAATTACACAAAGGAGTTTTTTACTCACGCTGCTGCGTGACTCCAAAATGCATATTACAAACATTGCTTGCACACTGCTGTGCTTTTCATTCCAATTCATTACATTCATTTACCAAAAATTACATTAATATATGACTACCAGAGAGAGGACTTACATCGCCATACTTCCGTAAAAAGAAGACAGTAAGAATTAAATGATTTTACTGATATTTTTCTATGCCCATACTCCCGCTCAGGAAAAATTAAAACTTCATCAAGAAACTTACCAACCACAGTAAATAGCATTTACTGTTTACTGAGATAAACGGTGGTAGAAAAACTTTCACTTCACGTCAAATTTATTTCCCAGGCTTTTACTTCATCCATTATCCAATATGCTTTTGGAACTCTATCGGGTCGGGACTTCATCCCATGACACAACAATGTGCACCGATGGTTTCCCCCGATTTCGAAATCCCGATCACACATGGCCCGATACCTCCGATATATATATTATAATATATGCCTGAAATTTATATAAAGAAAATGAAACAACCCACTGGCGGACCCGAAATAATTTTAAGCAAAATGATGAATACCCATCGAGTCCAGGATATCGGGTCTCAACATATCGCATGAAAAAGGCTCCCACTTGGTTTTCCCGATACCGAAAATACTATGGACCCGATAATTTATCAAAAGGGATTAATTCCATCGTCGGGTCCGGCCCATCGGCAATAACAAAACTTTAGCTGCTATTTCGCCGATGCAATATCGGTGATCTCTTATCACTGGAGTGTTCATCGCTGCTGCACTCCTTTGCCGATGCGCAGTTGGAATTAATTTTTCAACACTCC
>APFE030852553.1:0-20329 GCA_000404065.3 Pinus taeda
TATATCTTTGCGCGATGCGATAATCGGACCCGATGGAGATATGGGTGATATCTCATAAAATTTGAGATCCGTCAAATGACCATTTTATATATATTTTGCATATTTTGTTTAGTAAAGGAAATATGAAGGGAAGTGCTTGATGCAATATTGCGGACCCGAAAGGGCTTATTAATGCTGTTACATATAATTTCAAGTCTGGTAAGCGGGATTTTCAACCTTTTTTATGTATTTTCAATACAAAGGGAAATCGTGATATAAGCGGGACTTGCAGCGTTTTAATGCAATTCTAAAAACACAAAGGGGCAGGCCCTTGCGACATGCGATGACAACTCACAGGCAGACCCGATAATGTTATAAAGTGCAGTTATGAAAATTTGAAGTCTGGAATACTGTTTTCTGCGGATTTTCCCGTGTTTTACAATGTTCTCTATATAAATAGGGAATGACTGTTTCTAAGGATTTCAAGCATCGATAGTCCCTTTCCATTACAGTATAGGTGGCATCCATCCCTAAGGGCGTTTAGCAATGATTGCTAACGCTAAAGGAAGGGATTTGAGCGCACTGTGGTGGGAAGACAAAGAGCTAAAAGGGAAAACAAACAAACAGTGTCGATTTGGCTTAAAAGCCATAGAAAAACAGAAACAAGGGGGTTGTTGATGGCTGTTGAGTTGTAGTTGGCTGCTGAGGTTGTTGTTGTTGATTGTTTGTTGCTGACAATGAAGCCAAAGCAGGAAGCTGAGGCGAAGGAGGCAACGCAGAAGCAAAAGAGCAACCAAGGGAGTCACTTGGAAGCCAAGTGAAAAGCCAAGACGGCTGTAAACTGATAGAGGGCAAAAAGAAGCCAGAGTCGAAGAGCCAGAGTCTAAGAGCTAGAGTCAGAGCCAAAGAGCTAGAACCAAGAGCCAAGAGCCAGAGCTTCAAGAGCCAAGGGATAATGGTGTCTGAACCAACTGTTTCCGTGTAAAATAATAGGAGTTGAGCCAAGAGCTTGTAAAAAAAAGACTTATACATAATCCAAGAGAGCCTAGTTGAGTTGACTAGAGCTCACAGAGATGTAGCCCAAGAGTTGTGGGTGAACTCCTAATTAATTTTTTGTCTTATGTGTTTGTTTCTACTGCTGCATTATTCACTATTATATGCATTTATATATCAGTTTAAGCACATTCACATATCGGCAGAAACAACAGATTTAAAAACATATAATCAGTTTAAAACAAATACCAACATACACCCATGTTCTCAAGCATTTCTTAATTCCGTATTGGTTGATCAATAAGACTTGGGAAAAGTTAAAGCTTTGGAAGTGGGAGAGGTTCTTGTAAGTTAGACAAGAAGCCTGATGATCCAAATCTTAGGGGAGGCCCCAAGATCTAAAAATTGAAATGGATCTTGGGAGGGAGGCACTCAAGATTTGAAAAATTGAAATGCCAAAATAAAAAGAGGAGAATGCCCAATAAACAACTACAAATAATTTTTTTTATTAAATCAGAGAATAACTGTAAAGGTTACATTGTGGCGGACAATTGATCTTTTTCCAATATGCGACTTGTTACTTATAGTATTTTTTAGTTACAATACCATGGGTCAATTCCATGGGTGAATGAATACCATGGGTGGATGTCACAATACCATGGGTTAATTCCATGGGTGAATGAATACCATGCGTGGATGTCATAATACGATGGGCTCAATTCCATGAGCGAATGAATACCATGGGTGGATTCCATAATACCATGGGCAAATACCATTGGTGAATGAATACTATGGGTGGATGTCACTTACAATACCATGGGTGGATAAATACCATGAGCGGATACCACTTACAATACCATGGGTAAATTCCATGGGTGGATGAAAAACATGGGTGGATGAGTACCATGGGTTGATGCCATTTTCCATTAGGATCATTCCTCCCTCCTTAAGAAGCAATGGTCCCCATTGTGTGAAGTTCCCTCCTGTGAAGCCTTTGTTGAATATGAAGAGCCACTGAAGAGAAGGGTTTTGTGTGGTTAATCCATAACCACGATGAATGAAGATCCGAGGATAGAGATACCCTATAATGCTTGTGACCGACTATGATACTGACAGTGTGCAGCCTAGCAAATGGACTTCGATGAAGTGTGGGTTTATGGATGACCCATAACCATGAAAAACGAAGATCTGGGGATAGAGATACCCTATAATGCTTGTGACCAACTGTGATGCTAACAGTGTGCGGCCTAGCAAATGGACTTCGATGACAAGGATTTTGTGTGGTTGACCCATAACCATGATGTTGGTTGTTGATGATGTAGCATGTGCCTACATAGCCTGGGGTGGGAGGACATGTCTCCAAAAAAGTGAAGCCGAATGTAGCTATGATGAAACTGAAGAATGTGACATAGGTGCCTACTAAAGCAGGGTAGGAGGGCACGTCTCCAAAGGGAACCCACTCTGAATGTTGCTCCAGAATTGAAATGGGCATAACTCGGTCAATATCACTCATAATATTTATTATAACCTATTTTTGGAAGCAGAAGGACCATTTTACATCTTCCCATGTATTGGAAATCCTTATCTAGACAATCTTAAATCCCAGATTCACGCTGCAACTGTTCCGCCGTCACAAAAGTTCTGAAAAAAATAGTTGGTCTTAAATCAACGATATCTCCCACATCAGAACTCCGATTCGACCTATTTGTTTTTTGAAATTGGGTGATGTTTCAAGAGAAGATCAGATCTATAATCACTTTTGTGAAATTATACACCAAAATTTCAAAAAAGGAGAGGAGAGGTGCCGTCCATGAATTGCCGTCAGAAACATTTCTACAACATAGCTGATTTTAAATCAATGATATCTCCCTCATCTAAACTCCAATTCGATCGATTTTTTTTTTTTTTTTTGGTATTTTTTGTGAGGAATCTAGATATTTTATTTGTCTTTGTAATTTTTGCACCAAAATTTTCAGATCTGATCTGCAAACTCACCCCCCAGAAACATTCCTGCAAAAAAATGAAAAAAGAAAAATTCCTCCCACTTGGCCCGAAAAAATGCGATGTGGAGGGCGTAGCACATGCCTGAAGTTTGTTGAATATTGCTATAAAATTGGAAACTGAAACATGAATCAAACCCTCATTCCCGTGGAATCACAACTTGCTTTGATACCATTGATCCAGATCTTGGAGAAGGCCCCAAGATCTAAAAATTGAAATGGATCTTGGGGGGGGGGGGGGGTGTGCGGGGGCGCCCAAGATTTGAAAATTGAAATGCCAAAAGAAAAGGAGGAGAATGCCTAATAAACAACCACAAAGATTTTTTTTTATTAAATCAGAGAATAACTGTAAAGGCTACATTGTGGTGGACAATCTGTCCTTTTACAAAATGCGACTTGTTACTTATAGTATTTTTCAATTACAATACCATGGGTCAATTCCATGGGTGAATGAACACCATGGGTGGATGTCACAATACTACAGATCAATTCCATGGGTGGATGTCACAATACCATCGGCTCAATTCCATGAGTGAATGAATACTATGGGTGGATGCCATAATACCATGGGCAAATACCATGGGTGAATGAATACTATGGGTGTATGTCACTTACAATACCATGGGTGGATAAATACCATGAGTGGATACCACTTACAATACCATGGGTAAATTCCATCGGTGGATGAATAACATGGGTGGATGAATACCATGGGTTGATGCCATTTTCCATTCGGATCACCTGAGTGCCCCATTTTCAGATTAATAATACTCCTTAGTTGTGAATTTATAAGTGCATTGATGAAAGTAGAGCTTATTACAAAAGAGAGAAATGATCTCATGAGGTGATGTGTGACTCACAAGATGGGTAATTCACCTATATGTGTAAGCAAAGGGATTCCTAAAAGGGTTTGCTACTCCTAAATGTACTATTTCTCTTCAATAGTGTCAGAGCAAGAAAATTGTTTCTATTATTAGAGTGTCTAGTGGAAGAAAGGTGTAAGTGAAAATAGTGCAAAATAATGGATGAAGGAAGATTCATTAATTTTGACAGTCCATTGGGAGTAGAATGCCATTGAGTAGAAAAAACAAGGCTTCACACAAAACAACACATTTAAGTGAATAAAAGTATCCAATGATTGAGAAAATTCAATGGACAACTAGAGGTAATGGAAACACATGACATGATGAAACTGGTTAAGTTGGTTGGAGAGACCACAATGTGAAGGAAAGGGAATGAAATAATGTGCAACATTACAATGTGTTGAAATATTCTAATAAAAAGAAATTGGGACACAAATTTCTAAGTGAAGGAAGCTACTAATGGAGCATATTGGATGGAATTATTATAGTGGGAAAGTAGGACTTGGCTAGAAAATATTAAAATTGAAAAATATCAACGCATAAATGAGCAAAGTGAGAATGCACTACGTAGCAAATATTTAGAGAAATTGAAGGACAACCATCTACAACAATTAAGTAAAGAAATAAATATAGAATAAATATGCATTATATGAAATACCAAAAAATTATGTTGAGTGCATACGGTTGGACCAAAGATCACACTGGGGGGTGAATTAGTGTGACAGTAATTTAACCAGTCCTCAAATTTTCATCAATGAACAATTATGTACCAATGCATCATAACCATTTTCAACATATCAATAAACAAAGTAATGCATTATGAAGCTATCATCACACCAGTAAGACATCAAGAGCCATCACATCCACAAAAATAGACACAAACTTTTACATGAAAACCCATATGGGAGAAAACCACAAATTATTCTTCTTATTATTCTTCAATTCATTACATAGATTTGTAGGCATCAACTTGTTGGAGGCACCCACCCCTAAAATATGGAAGTTGCTATTTCCATATGGCTACAACCTAATTGAAAAACCAACCTAAAAGTTGTAGAAGAAACAACTCACTGTAGGTTACAATATGATTGAGGCACCAACCTCAGTAATGAGCTAGTTCCAACCTAATCTAGGCTCCAACCTAATTGAGGCACCAACATCGATAATGGCAAGCTCCAACTTTCTCTAGACTCCAACCCGATTGAGGCACCAACCTTGATGATGAGAAAATTTAACCTACTCTAGTCTCCAACCTAATTGAGGCACCGAACTTGATGATGACTAGGCTTTGACCTATAATAGGATCCAGCCTAAGTGGAGGCACCCAACTCCTTCTTCAACTCCTTGTGGACCTCTTTTCAATATATTTCAAATTGAATCCACCTTCTCTTCAGATAATATAATTTTTCGAATTAAATAACCTATTGTTGTACTGTTATCCATGCTGTAATCCAACTACTTCATCAATCTAGTCACACAAACTTCTTCTTGGAACCCATTTTCCCCATATATCCAAAACCACTACAACCTTCTTATAAACTCTCAAACTCAGGCAATAGAGAAATTATGGTCATCAAATATTTATCAATAATACATTTTATGCCTTCAAGATCATCCACCTCTGGGCCCTAATCATTGTGCGTCTTCCGGAATTCAATTTGGACCAATAATGAGCCCATAAACTCAAAATAACAATTTAAAACCATATAATAAAATTAACCATTATATAAATTCCCTCTTTCAGGGAACATCAGACAAAATGGTCTTATTTTGGCAGCAAGGTTACAAAATGTATCTTGTTAATTGGTTAAACATTCAACATAATGACTTTCAATAATAATAAAAAATGGTCTAACTTTATTACCCCCGAGACTCAAACTAAGGTCTCAACCAATCCACTACCGGTGCCCCACCAAATGAGCTGAAAAATGAACCTTGTAAACTTATTCTCCCAATGTTGTACTAAATTTGACTTTGAACTAGTGTGAATGTGTGGACCCACCTTACATGCCAAACATTGGTTTGACGTGTTAGGGGTTGTGTGCCAACATATATCATTCAAGCTTTTTGAGGGATAACAACATGGAATGAATTAAACTTGGATATGTGTAATGCCTTGGCCACATCATAATTGTAGATCGAACTAAGGCTCAACCTAAGGTTGATTGGTAATCCTTTGACTTCAACGTGTTTCACCCTTTGACTTGGATCTGACTTTGGCCAATCAAATTGGCCTCCCTCAAGCTTGGACAATGCCTTGTGATACCTATTGGTTGATAATCAAAGTGAGACAACACCTAACCGGCCTTGGGTGTATGATAGGCACGATGCCCCTCGACAACTAGTAAAAATAGTTGAGTCTCCTTTGAACTTGAATAAATAGTGAGAACAAAGAACAAGGCCCCTCTGGGCTTGGGTGAATATTGTGTAGTGAGGATAAGGTGCCTCTAGGATCGGATAAATACTGTGTACTAAGGAAAAAATCCCCTTCGGGCTTGGGTGAATACTATGTATTGAAAACATATTGGTCTATTGCTTCGTCTAAATTTATTAAAAATAATTTATGCTTTGTGAAATATTGTGTTTTCTCTACTAGTTGTTGATTTTGGGTAGCATCGGATGTGATCTAGCTCCGAAATTTTGTACAATGAAGGAAACACTCTCACGGCTTTGATTTATGGGAATAATTAGGTCTTCCCATTCTTCCAAAATGCCTCTTGGATGAGCTTCAAAAGCAAAAAATGTTTAGGTTGAAAGTGGAAGGTGATTTCCCCAAAAATAATCCCAACACACCATCAAAAGCACTTCCTTTTAGGCATTAGTTCTCCTAAATGTTAAAAAATGCTTCAAAAGTACTACTTCTAGGAAACTAATTTACCTACATAAGGTAGCACTATAGTTCTAATTCATTATGAACTATATGGTGGGGAAGAGATAAGTTTTGCATCACATTTAGTGTTTCTCTATCTGTATTAATATTTTGATGGCTAAATATTCCGTTTTGAATTTACAAATGGTACCATAAACTATGAATGGATTGGACTCTCTAAAGTTTCATGTGCATAACCTATATTTTTCTAGAAATAAAACACATGTAAATGGCTTACAATTAAGTATACCTCCTGCTCCACATGTACTTGGATATTTTAAAGCTGTCATTAAAATACCCATAAATGCTTGATGTTTTTGTTCTCGAATCTACAACAAGGCAATACTTTTTCACCTTTACTAGTTTCGCAAATAATACGTAGCTCATTTAAGTTCACAAGAGACCTTGTATGGTTATATATATGCTCCTTGGAATAGGTCTTCATTCCTAATTAGTCATACCACCCACAAAATGAAGCAGGGCAAAGGTTTATGTGCTTTTGATCTTTATACCTCTTGATCTTTCAACCATATTTCTAATGCTTCTAATGTGTTTTCATCCCATAGTTTTTGCCACTAGTGATGGATCTCTAGTTGGGTTCATTCACTGCAATATGGATAAATCGCTAAAAGGGTTGTCCAATGAAGCTGCCATATTTCACTAAGCATTCATAGATATGGATATGGGTTCCTCTCTTATCTTAAAATAAGGATAAATCTGTCGGGGAGAAAATATTACTTGATATATGTAATTATAGTGTTTTACATTGAAAATAAAATTTCATTTGTAATTGAGAAAGTGTATTTACTAATTTGGAAACCCTTACGAGAAACACTTTTTAGCTTGTAACACTACACAACTCTTCTATGAAATAACATTGAATATAAATATAATGATGCCTGCAGAATTGTCCATACATAATGGACATCTCCTTGGACTCTATTCCCTTCTTGAAAGACACTGGAAATGATATTGATAAGTTTCATTTTAAGAGAAAAAAAGAAAAAGAATGAAACAACATATTACCTCCTTTGCTTGTATTTGTATGGAAATGGATTTGTACAAAAACTCCTTGAGGAAGATAAAATTGGTAAAGATTATATTTTAAGAAAACCATAAATTATCATCTAATTGATTCTCATAAAAATGTCACATTAATAATATCAGAGTAGGTTGAGCGCCTTTAATCTTGCATATTATGTTATTAAGGTCATATTGAGTATTTTGATTCTTTCTATTATCCATTTTTTGAAATCTTAATTCAACCATTCTCTTAGTCACATGCTAAGGAAAGAAGTGGAGTGTCATTTTCTTCCTAATTCTCACTATATATAGAGTAGTAAATCTTGAATGGACAAGCCAAACCATGAGACATAAAGCATTGCACTCATTAGTATTACTATGTTTCTTGTATTACAAACCCAATGTTAAGTAGAGGCAATTGCATTGTTGAGTTTCTTATATTATAAAAGAAACTTTGAGAGGCAATTGTATCGTTGGGTGTCTTATATTATACAAGCAACTCTGAAAAGAGGTGAGGTGGGTGTTTTATTTAGGATAGTACATTGTCAAATATATAAATTTGTTTGTTTAGTGAAATTTTATTTTATTTAAACTTTTATCTATCTTTTTAAAATCTTCTCACGAATGAAAATTTTAACTGAAATTTCCGTCAAAAAAATACTTTGACAGTAATTTTTAATTACTTAATATCCTCAATTATAATTAATAATTATGTTAGTTACTAATCAAAGAAAATAGATAAAAAGAATTAATTGTAAAAAAAATTAAAATTTGTTTAATAATATCTGACTTTTTAATGGAAACTAAATTATATTTATTTATGATAAAAAAAAATTAAGTTTATTTACGATAAAAGAAATAAAAATGAAACTCTGGCCATTATGTTACCAAGTTAATAAGAGATTAACGCAAATAATACTAAAAACAACTCATAAAATATAATAAGATATTAAAATATTTATTGCCGTATTGATATGAAAACATAACAATCCCCTGGATTAGGGCAATTGCCAAGGAAATGAATAGCATAATCACCACTTTTTCTCTTTGCATTCAATTTTCTTGATTCCTTGAAACAACCAGAAGAGTTGGAGAGGCCACCGTATTTTTGCAACAACAACCAGAGTTGGAGTTGCCTCTAATTGCCATTCGGCGGCACTGCCATCAAGTTTACTTTCTTCCTTGCAAGAACCCAACAAGTTCAACAACATTAGCTGGAAAGTGTCGGAGACGCCAGGAACGACTACCACTATCATGCCCAAACGCTACATATGATGATCTCTTTGAGGGTTCTGAGCCCAATTCCAGTCATTGCAATTCAAAATTTGAGAACAAATTTTGATGTCCTTACATTATTATAATGAACAAAAATAGCGGAATCCAAAGTGCACAGATATCAAGCCCTGTGTGAAAAACCCTGTAGACATTGTACTGATAGTGTAGACATTGTACTGATAGTACATCGCATCTGGATTGGAGTTGCGATGTGTAGACGTGTGGAGAGGCTCATGGAACGAGAAACTGGCAAGACCATTACTGCTGGATTGCCCATGATGAATCTGTTGATTCATATGATATTCTGTAGTGTCAACGGGAGTACTGCTCTTCTGGAGAGGTTCAGGCGTCAACAAGAAACTGGAAATATTACTATCTGGTGCTTCTTGCGTTTTACTGTTTGGTTTTCCATGCTTGATCTGCTGATTAATATTATTGATAGTCTCTTCCGGATCACCTTGTGTTGCGGCTGAGAATTGATGTGCATTAGTATCCATGGTTCTAATGATACCTGCAGCACGGTTAGCCGCGTTTAAGTGTTGCTTTACTAGCAATGGTACTACACGTAGATGGGACGTATATACAAAGATCAAAATTAAATTTAAATTACCAGTTATGTTTCAATTTGAATATGTTTTCTATCAATTGTGTTTGAAGAAATCAAGTAGTAGTATGGCTCAATATGGATGGTTGTCCAGATAGTATGGCAGTTGCGGATCTAGGGAAGGATCCCTCATTAGTGGTAGCCGTGGAAGTGGTTTCCTAATGAGGTTATGCGACAGATTGGGCTGCTGTCCAGTAATTGACTTCGGGAGGTCCTTGATTCTGGAGTTGAGGAAGGTAACTCGAGAATCCAACATGCCAACTACACCTTTCCGAGGGTTACGAGGCAACTTGATGGAGCATCTACTGATAAGCTTGATTATTTTGTTATTTTCATGTAATGTAATCATTAAGGGGGATGTTGGAATTAATGCTTACATTCCATATTTGAGAAAATGATTTGTGATGGTTGAGAAATTCTCTCAACCACTCTCTCTAAATTAGGAATAAGTTGGATCTCAAAAACTCTATTTAATAGAGTGATCTCAACGTAATCTGTGTGTGAGTGTTTTTGCAGATACACCATTTGTGCATAATATATGATTGAGTTTCTGTAATTGTGTTGCTTTAGCCATTTTTATCAAATTCAAGTCATTGCAATTCAAAATTTGAGAACAAATTTTGATATCCTTACATTATTATAATGAACAAAAATAGCAAAATCCAGAATGCACAAATATTAAGCCCTGTGTGAAAAACCCTGTAGACATTGTACTGATACTTGGCCACAATAACACGATAAACATAAAGAGAGTGACCCATCTTGATGTTCATGAAAGGTAATTTTAAATCCCCTTTTACTCCATCTCATGTCATTGATTCCTTTTCTTCCATTATTCTTGGAATCATGAAATCCTGGAGCCTCCCATTGCACGCCAGAACTCTTCAAATTCATTCCACTTTGGTGGAGTGGAGTCGTTGTTGTCCATATATGTGAAGCGAGCCAGCATAAGCTCATTCCTTCAAGAGGGCATTGCAAGAACGTAATTAATTCAAGAGGGCATTGCATAAGACATCATGTTATTGAACTCTATCATATAAACAGCCGCAACAACAGCAACAACAACCAAAACCAGAAGTCATTATTGGAGAATAATTGCTCATTCCTCCCGACTGTGATAATTCATATTGGAAAAGGGAAAAAAAAACAAGCCTTTCAATTAATTCAAGAGGGCATTGCATAAAAATGTATTGGAAACATGAAAGGCAAAGTGGCACAGAGGTTGCAGAAGCAGAATGGTAGAACTCTCCCTCGAAGGAAAGTGGAAGAGGGCAGAATATGGAAATGGCTAGAAAAAACATAGAAAGAAAAACCACATAAACCCATAGAAAGAAAAACCACATTAACGTAAAATAACTCGTGAAACACACAACAATATGACTAGCAAAACAACAACAAAGCAATGTGACACAGGTTGCAAAAGCAGAATCATCAAACTACACCTAGATGGTAAATCAAACAGAGCAGTGCAGGGAAATGGCTTGCAACCACAAGTTGCAGAGCAGGAGTGATTAAACACCAACAGGGTTAAACTGAAAAGAGGAATGAGAAAATCTGTAGCCGCAAGATGATTGAAATTCACGAAAGAGAAGTTCGTAAATGATAAAAATAACTCGTAGACACAAAAAGCAAAATGGCATGTAGGTTGTGGAGACCGAATGCTTTGCCCCCACCAAGAGGTAAACTGAATAGTGAAGTGAATAGAAAATTCCTTGTTAGCATAAAGCAGAGTGCCATAGAGGTTGCAACAACCCCCACCAAACAACAAACTGAAGGTTTGGTGAATAGAAAGGGTGGCTTGCAAGCACAAAAAATAAAGTGGCACATAAGTCGCAAAAACCAGAATGATCAAACTCCAAAGGGTAAGCCCAGGAATGCTGGCATATAAATGTCTTGCAGCGACAGAGAACAAAGAGATACTGAGGTTGCGGAAGCAGAATTATTGACCTCCTCCAAATATTATCTCCAAGGAGGGCAATGGATAAAAATGTTTTCCTACATAACTTTTTTTCCTTCCATAAGAAAAAAAAACAAAGACTTTCATTAATGGAAACAAAAAAGTTACATATAACACGTTGGAGAGAAAATAAAAGTTACATATAACACGTTGGAAAGAAAACCCTATTGCTACCAAAACCAAGAATAAACAAAAAGCTATACACTTAGCCATCAAATATAATCAAGAAACTGATTATTGCAGTGAAAACTAAATCACATCCATCACTGAGCAAGACGACAAAAGATATCTAAAACCGATGAAACCAAAAAAGAAACAAAAGAGCCCGAACAGATCAAAGAAAGATTGTGGACACCAAAGACAAGTAGAGAGCACCTCATAGCTTACCTCCCATGGTGATGTTATACCATTCTTTTCCTCAAGTTACATATAACGTGTTAGAAAGAAATTCCTATTGTTGTTAAAACCAAGAATAAACAAAAGCTACACACTTAGCCAACAAATATAATAAAAAAATTCACTATTCTGACAAGGCAGTGAAAACTAAATCACATCCATCACTGAGCAAGAAGACAAAAGATATCTAGCACTGATGGAAAAAAAAAAAAACAAAATATCCTGAACAGATCAAAGAAAAATTGTGGACACGAGATACAAGTAGAGAGCACCTCATAACTTACCTCCCATGATGAAGCTATACCATTCTTTTCCTCAATATTTTTTTCGGCCTCCAATGTTAGGAGAAATAACGCATTTCCCATTATACAACCGCTCCTTCTCATACTTGATTGCTCCTTCAAAGAAATCATCAATCTTTGCATCTTTTTGTTGAGAGTAAGACTGAGGTAGCTCCCTCTTCCTTAGCTACTTCTATTTATAGCATTAGGGTTTTGTTATTAGGGTTTTGCATCTTTTTGTTGAGAGTAAGACTGAGGTAGCTCTCCCTCTTCCTTAGCTACTTCTATTTATAGCATTAGGGTTTTGTTATTAGGGTTTTGTTCTTATACGCATTTTTACCCTTTTTTATTTTTATTTTCCATATATATATATTATATATATATATATATATAATATATATAATTATATAATATATATATATTAATATATTATAATATAATATATATATATATATATAATAAATAATGATTGTCTAAACCACTCATATACATATAACTGTGTGTAGTGGAGTTCCTAGAACAATCATATTAATATATATATATATATATATAGTCTAATTAATAGAATAAATGAATTTTTTCATTTAACAAAAAAATTTCCGGTTAATTTTTAACCAAAATTTAGCAGAGATTTTAAAAAACTAGCCATTTTAGTTATTCAATTTTTTTAAGGCGTTGAATCCATTTACACATTCAAAATTGTCATTTAAACAACAAACAATAACAATTTTTCTTGAAATTGTATTCACGGATTCAGGTGAAAAAAAGGTAATTCCGTCAATCAAATAAGATACGCTAGTAGTCTAACTAATAGACAAAATGACCATTTTCCTAGCATTTTCTCTAGTCAATTTTGTTCAAAATCTGGTTCAGAATTTTAAAAATCATAAGTTTAAGATACACTAGTGGCTTAACTAATAAACAAAATGGTCACTTTGAGCATTTTTCTAGTCAATAAACAAATGGTCATTTTTCTAGTCAATTTTGTTCAAAATATGGTATATATTTTTAAAAATCATAAGTCTAAGTTGTTCAATTTGCAAAGATCTAGTGCCTCAGGAGTTTTTTAAGGTGATGAATGCATAAAGTGTATTTAAAACACAAGAAATCACAATCTCACTAGAAATTCATAAACTGTATTTAAAACACAAGAAATCACAATCTCACTAGAAATTCACCAATTTGTTGTTGGTTGGAGCTTGTATTGGTCAAGGGAATTTTGTACATTGAAATTATTGATAAAATAAATCACTGAATGGGATACAAGATGGATGATGATGTTGGGGGGCTATGATTCACAAGAGAAAGGTAAGGGTCCAATGAAGAAATTACCAGATTCCTTATCACATGCCAAAATTAATTTTTATTATTCATATAATGTCTCTTTTACTTAATAAAGTCCATTCCTTGAATAAGAAAGTATGGTTTGAGTGTTTGCATGTAAGAGGTACATGGGAAAGTCATCTTACTTATCTTTGATAGCATGGGATAGGTACAATCTATCTAGGAAAATGGGTCAGAATCAAATCATGCATGAAGGAAGTAAAAAGGAAATTTGAGTAGAGAGTTTAGACAATTTTAACAAGTTGGAGATGGACAACAAGATGTGAGTTCGTTGTTGAAAAAGAGAAAAAACCATGTTGTTTATGAAAACAGCTATGTGGGGCTTAGTTTATGTTGAGAATTAGGGTGTGTGCCTATGCCTGTTAATTTGGCTATATTTAAGTGTTTCTTGTTGAGGAAATTGCTTAAGTTCCTTGAGAATGTTAATGTAAGAACTCCCAAAACAACTGAAAATTTTTGGAGTCCCCAATTGTGAGGTTTCCTAGTTGACCATGCACTAGATCCCTGAAGGGAAGTGGGATAGCTTGAGGGAATGCATGGAAGAAAAGGGGATCCCATTTCCTAGGTTGTGTAGGTTCAAGGGAAAGAGAGTTGGTGGGTTGGAATTGCTATTGGAGTAAAAATCTTGGTTTTGGGCTATTGTGTGTGGATAGTGGACAACCAAGAGAGATAGACCTTTTTTTGGACTCGTAACTCCATCTTGAGGGTGGCTTGCTATCGAGAGAAATAGAACAATAAGCCTATGGTTGGGAGGAATGTCTCCTTTTATGTAGGTAGTCAATTCTTCCATTAAAAGATGAGTTTTGTATTATATTTTACTATGTTAATTACATTGTGTAAAATTTTTACTTAAATGTTGTTTTGTTTGCTTGAGTGAAGTGCACTTCTAAATTTTAAATTTGTTGTTAGATGCATGAGAAAAAATCAGGCATGTTGTTTGTATGAATTTTGTTTCGACTAGAGAATTTTATTTAAAATTTAGCAGGAGGGGTATTTTATATGTGCTATGAGAGCACTAGGTTGCAATGTCAACGATGCACGTGTTTTCTATAGTTCTGACCTCGCTAGATTTAGGTGAAAATTAAGTTTCCCCAATAGAAATATGTGGGTTGAACTCCCCCAAATTCATTTTTTGTCAAATTATTAGCACAAGCGAAAAATTCATGCAATGGAAGGGGATGAACATGGCTTAGGAGGGAAATTTCATGGATTCTATGGTAGTCACAAACTTGATTTTTTTGGAAAATGGATAAGGTAGTGAAAATTCCACAACATAACCTTTGTCACCATAGCTAAAAATTACTAGTGATAAAGAATATATCACCAAAGATAAAAAATAGAAACAATAAAGAATGTACCACCAAACATAAAAAAAATCTTAATAATAAACAATATATTTCCATAGATAAAAATCATGGGTGATACAATGTGAATTGCCAAGGATTTTTTTTTTTTTTTTTTGGTGGGTGATACAATGTGTATCACCAAGGGAAAATTTTGTGGGTAATATTAAGATGTATTTATAAATAGAAATTTCCTGAGAATACAAAGCCATTGCAAGAAAAAAAGAAGGAAAATGGTACTATTGAGCAAGGGAGGTTGCATATATCTCGAGAGAGTGCCTATATAATTATATGGAGGCACATTTGGAAGTGTAACCAAATAGCAATGAAAAAAATGACAATTTTATAAAAATAGGGCACTATTGATGAATAGGGGAACCCCTAAGGATAGAGTGCTATGTCAAGGGATTATTAACTATATGAATAGATGCTATGTGAAGATAGATAAGCTTTATTGCATTTTTTATTTCAAGGATTGGCCATAAATGAATGATGAAAGGTAAGGAAGATGTTTCCATATAGAAAGAATTTATGAATATTGGGACCAATGCACCTCATTAATAGGTGCAACCAAAAATAGAACAAGAATGAAACAAACTAGTAGGTGAAGAATGAAATTAGTATCCACATTGAGATAAGTAGTTAATCCAAAAATGGATTCTGGATAAACCTCTGAGTATAAAAGACTTCATATAAGAGGTAAAAGGTGCCAAATGGCACAAATCCTTGGTAAATCATAGGAAAATGAAAATTGCAGGCTACTCTCGAAAATAGTCTCATTGCAGAGATCTCCTCATTCTGAATCCAATGCAACTTGAATGGGCGAAAATTGACTTTAGATGAAGGAGTTATCATAAAAAAAAGTTCCCCTTAATTCCTTGGGAAAGAGGCAAAAATCTGAAGAAATAACGCTTATCGGAGGCCTGAATAGTGAGTGAACAGGAGCCGTCGGATCTGGCCGATCAACGATCCAGATCTGATCGGCATATCGCATCGACGGTGACAGGTGGAGGCAATCGGAGGCATAACATGCGATTGGACCGGGCCGATCCGATACCGCGATCGCCGATATCGGCGAATTGCAATTGGCGCTAGCATACACCATACTATATGGGAAAGACCTCGGGCTTGTGCAATCTGCGATTGCGACTTGTCGCATCACAGTATCGCGTCGGCACATTACAATGGAGCGGGGCCAATATATATATATATATATATCTGCGTGATGCGATAGCCGGACCCGATGGAGATATGGGTGATATCTCATAAAATTTGAGATCCGTAAAACGACCATTTTATATATATATTGCATATTTCGTTTAGTAAACGAAATATGAAAGGAAGTGCTCAATGCAATATTGCGGACCCGAAAGGCCTTATTAATGCTGTTACATATAATTTCAAGTCCAGTAAGCGGGATTTTCAACGTCTTTTTATGTATTTTCAATACAAAGGGAAATAGTGATATAAGCGAGACTTGCAACGTTTTAATGCAATTATAAAAATACAAAGGGGCAGGCCCTTGCGACATGCAATGGTGACTCACAGGCGGACACGATAATGTTATAGAGCGCAATTATGAAAATTTGAAGTCCGGAATAGTGTTTTCAACGGATTTTCCCGTGTTTTACAATGTTCTCTATGTAAACAGGGAACGACTATTTCTAAGGATTCCAAGCGCCGATAGTCCCCTTCCGTTACAGTATAGGTGGCATCCATCCCTAAGGGCATTTAGTAATGATTGCTAACGCTCAGGGATGGGATTTGAGCAGACTGTGGCGGGAAGACAAAGAGCCCAAAAGGGAAAACAAACAGACAACGCTGATTTGGCTTAAAAACCATAGAACAACAGAAACAAGGGGGTTGTTTATGGCTGCTGAGTTTTAGTTGGTTGCTGAGGTTGCTGTTGTTGATTGTTTATTACTGATAATGAAGCCAAAGCAGGAAGCTGAGGTGAAGGAGGCAGCACAGAAGAAAAAGAGCAGCCAAGGGAGTCACTTGGAAGCCGAGTGAAAAACCAAGAGGGCTGTAAACTGATAGAGGGCAGAAATAAGCCAGAGTCGAAGAGCCAGAGCCAGAGCTAGAGTCGAAGAGCCAAAGTCAGAGCCAAAGAGCAAGAACCAAGAGCCAAGAGCCAGAGCCAAGAGCCAGAGCTTCAAGAGACAAGGGATAATGGTGTTTGAACCCACTATTTCTATGTAGAACAACAGGAATTGAGCCAAGAGCTTGTAAAAAAAAGGACTTATGCCATAATCCCAGAGAGCCTAGTTGAGTTGACTAGAGCTCACAGAGATGTAGCCCAAGAGTTGTGGGTGAACTCCTAATTAATTTGTTGTCTTATGTGTTTGTTTTTACTGATACATTATTCATTGTTATATGCATTTATATATCAATTTAAGCACATTCACATATCAGCACAAACAACAGATTTTAAAACATATAATCAGTTTAAAACAAATACTAGCATACACCCATGTTCTCAAGCATTATTTAATTCCGCATTGGTTGATCAATAAAACTTGGGAAAATTTAAAGCTTTGGAAGTGGGAGAGGTCTTGTAAGTTAGACAAGAAGCCTGAGTGCCCCATTTTCAGATCAAGTGGTATCGGAGCTTAAGTTTGATTAACCCCACCTTCAAGGAAGGTTATATCATAATCCTTGATTGACAAAGCAAAGATGCTTGTCTGAAATGTGTTGAACAACAAGAGGTTGATTGTATGCTTGTTTTGTAGACTGACACTTTTCTAAGTTTGCAGAGGTAAAGGGAAAGTTGTTGCTAGCTCAGTCCAGGAAGGACAAATAGGAAGAAGGGTTGAAGGCATTCTTCTATCCCAAGGACCTCAAGGAAATCCCTAGAGCACACGAGGTTTGTTGCAAAAGTTTGTTGAATAAGCTCTTTATTTATCCCGTTGAAGTTTTTTTTGTTCATTGACATAATGACAACTTCTGCAAGTGGGTCCTCAAATTCTGTGTTCTTCACAAGATTATTTGCTGAAGACATGAAGCAAGAATTGTCCACCATGATGGATATGGTTAGAGAAATGTATGAGGATGGAAGGAAGAGCAACAGACTTAGAGAACAGTTGAATTCCATGAAGGAAGAGAAGCAGTTGCTTTGTGACAAATTGCAGGAGATGGAGAGGCAACTTCATATTGCAAATATGAACCTGAAGAGGATACATGAGTTGGAGACACAACTCTTTGTTGCCCAAGAAGCCTTAGTCAAGTATCAGCTTGAAGAAGAGGTAAACCATTCCAGTTTGTCTTCAAATTCCTCTAAGGATACTTATATTGGTTCTTTTGAAAAACATACTAGAGGCATACGTTCCAAGCTAATGTCCAAGATGGGCTATGAAGGGAAAGGCTTGGGTACACATGCACAAGGTATTGTTGAGCCAAAAATAATTGAGGAAAGGCCTAAGCATTTGGGTCTTGGCTATGGACAAGCTTATGGAGAAAGTTCCAAGGCTGCCACGAAGGCCATTGAAATAAATCCAAGAAGGAGTTGCATTATAGAGTGTGAAGATTGTATTAAGGAAGAATGAAATAGCGTGAAACATCATTTACAGGATGCAGGTGTTCAGAAGCACACACTTGAACCAAAGAGTTGGGGAGACTCCAACAGCCTTGAAGAGATTGATGGTGTTCCAAAGGGAGCCACTTCTTCATTTGCTTCACCTCCACATGAAGGCAATAAAGGTGAAAGAGAAAGGAAGCAGAAGAAGGAAAAGAAGAAAGAAGCCAAAGGTCCATTGGACAAGGCAAATCATGTTGTCAAGACGATGCACATGCAGTGCACACACTGCCATAAGCAAGGACATCTTGCTACAAAATGTTGGACACTAAATCCAACAATGCTTCCACAAAAGCTGAAAAAAGTGGAAAGAGAAGATGGCAGAAATGGAAGTGAAGATTCCATGAATGATGTGTCTGAGAATGATTCACATGATGATGCTGATGTGCAGACAAAGGTAGTACCTTTGAAAGGGATTAGTAAGGAACGATTAGAGTTCTTATCCGATTGAGATTGCATGTCTATTAATGAATCTACATTATATTTCATTTCAGCTTCAAAAGTACAGTGTGCTTAAGTGAAAGTTGAAGGATGAAATGCATGAATAAGCATGAGAGGCATGAACACATGGATGCTAATGATTTCCTTGTTTTTGAACATGTATGTGTAATTAACTTACAGAGTTGATTGCTTTAACATGCATGTGATGCCATGTTGACTTGGGAGAAGTTAACTTGGTATCCAAATGGAGATAATGATGAAGTACTTCATCTTTTGAAAAAGAGTCCTAATGGTCTTTTTCTACATGCTTGACTTGAAGGGTCATTTGTTTAAAATGCATGTGTTGTGGGCTTGTTACCTAGTCCATCATTTGTATGCAGATGTAAGACATGGAGGTGTTCACAAGATCTGAGATCTGTTTCCTTGTTGAAGCAAGAATTTAGTCCATCCAGTTGTGGTCTGTATGCCTGTTGTTGTTAACAGATGTTGTTGGCAGCTTCTCAAATAGGTACAAATGAAAGCCTTGTGGAGCAGATGTACTTCACATTTGTTGAGCCACCTTGGATCAATGATCAAGGTAGAGAAGCTCAAAACTACCTTCTATAACCATTTCAACAAAAGTTCTGCAGGAAGACAGTTCTTCCAAAGAAGACCAGCCCATCCAAGAAGGGAAGTGGTTAGAAAATTTGGTTCAGAGGCACTATGCAATGGAAAGTGTAGGGAGGATGGAAGAAGAGGGTGAGTCACTCTCATTTACTGTTCAAATCAGTATATCAGTCTTTTGGAGACCAAAAGTTCTCTTAGTGGGAAGGTGTGATCCAAAAATGGATCCTGGATAAACCTTTGAGTCTAAAAGACTTCATATAAGAGGTAAAAGGTGCCAAATAACACAAACCCTTTGTAAATAAGAGGAAAATGAAAATCGCAAGCTGCTCTCGGAAATTGTCTCATTACAGAGATCTCCTCATTCTGAATCTAACGCAACCTGAATGGGCGAAAACGGACTTCAGATGAAGGAGTTATCATAAAAAGAAGTTCCCCTTTGTTCCTTGGGAAAGAGGCAAAAATTTGAAGAAATAAGGCTTATCGGAAGCCTGAACAGTGAGTGAACAGGAGCCGTCGGATCTGGCCAATCAATGGGCTAGATCCTCTCGGCATATCACATCGGCTGTGACAAGCGGAGGCAATCAAAGACATAACATGCGATGGGACCGGGCCGATCCGATACCGCGATTGTCGATATTGGCAGATCGCAATCGACGCTGGCATACACCATACTATATGGGAAAGACCTCGGGCTTGTGCGATCTGCGATTGCGACTTGTCGCATCGCAGTATCGCATCGCCACATTACAATGGAGCGGGGCCGATATATATATATATCTAT
>APFE030852554.1:2676-39611 GCA_000404065.3 Pinus taeda
GATGCTTCGGCATGTATAAATATGTATTGTAACATTGAAAGGAACATAATGAAAAATCAAGCTGGTAGTCTCGGTTTTGGGATCCAGGGGAAAATGTCTGTGTGTATGTGTTTTATGTGTTATGCTCTCGCATTGTTTATTTTATGTGTTTTAGAATTCATATACAGGTAATTTCTGTACGGGGTTAAAACCTACAAATGGGACAAGTATAGCTCAGGATCTACTATCTAGGAGGATGCAGAGACTATACATCGTGACTACCCCTCACTTTTCGAGCATCTGTGATGCCCATTTTGACTTAGATAGCTACCTATGCTAAGGCTCTATTTTGCAGTTCCATGTTATTTATTTATGAACGTTATGTAATATTGATGCATTTAGTTGAACATGTGAAACTACTTATATAAATCATTAGATGGATTAGGTATTGATGATGGAAACGTTTGATGTATGACCTAATGTATGACTTACTTGGTGATGATTTATCTAGTGCGTGACTTATCAGAGTTATTGTTGTTTCATGTAAGGCTTAAGTGGATATTATTTATTTAATTATGATCTATTTCCAGTATGAACTACAAAATTGACACGAGGATACTAGACTTAATAACATGATGTTTAAGATCACTTATCTATATATATCTTGTTGTTATGTATATGCATGAATGAGAACTAACCCGCAGATTGGAAATAACTATATGCCAAGATCTACTCTTCCATTGGGAAGGTCGAGATATCTAATGAGGAACGGTATGTTGTACATTGTTCTATTGCATTTTGTATCTACTGGATATGAACTCTTATGACATGGATAAAATGTAAATGGCAGGTGACAAGACTATTTTACTGGATTATTCGATGACAAGTATCCAACCAGTGCTGTAGTGTGGTCCATATTAGGGTGTTGACTGTAGTTGTAAGGAGGGGTGGAGGTATTTCTCACCGTGTAACCTCCAAACTTGGAATCATGGGAGGGTAGTGGTGGACACACTCCCCTAGATGTGTGATGACGATTTCCAGTTGCCTGCTGGGGAAGTTAGGTCGATATAGTCAATGCTTCCGCCATATTGGTTTTATCAGTGGTTAGATTGGTATAGTCGATGCCACAGTATATAGCAGCAGATGATGGATAGGGTGGGAACAAAAGTAGGTTAGGAAGGATAGGAGGATATAAATTAGTTGGAGACTCTTGATGGGTCGCGATGTCATTACCCGACTTATCAAATTTTACTGCTATAACTCTCTCTCTATTTTGTTATGCCTTATTGCCAAACTACTTCAAACTCCTTGTATCTTTTTTCACTCTAACTTTGGGACGAAGTTTTCTGAAGGAGGAGTGTATGTAATGCCCTACTTAATCTTATCATGCAAATTTTATTAGTGTTTAAATTACCTGAAAATATTGACTTATAATTATCAAGAAATATTGGTGCATACCTACATTGGTGAAATTGTGAATTTATTACTGACATAAATTTTATTATTGTTATTATTCAATTCCCAACTTGTCTTCTCAAATTTAAATTTTGATAGGATATGGTCTCCTTCCATTTATTCCAATTTAAATACCCATATCCCCAAAATGTCCTCTCAAATTCACTTGGGAGAAGATATGGTCGTCTCCAATTAATTACCAAATTATATATCCATATCTTATCTCCAAAATGTCATCTCAAATTCACTTGGGAGAAGATCTGGGCCTCTCCAATTATTTACCAAATTATATATCCATATCTTATCACCAAAATGTCCTCTCAAATTTACTTGGGATAAGATATGGTCCTCCCCAATTAATTACCAAATTAGATATCCATATCTTATCCCCAAAATGTTCTCTCAAATTTACTTGGGAGAAGATTTGGTCCTCCCCAATTAATTACCAAATTAAATATCCATATCTTATCCCCAAAATGTCCTCTCAAATTTACTTGGGAGAAGATATGGTAAGAAAAGTAAAATGAAAGGATGAGGGGGTAGTTATGACATTAATGATAGGTGGTTGAGGTGGAGGGGAGAAAGAGACATAAAAGTGGAAGGATGATGAGACGATGGGGGATCCCGGGTCTTGGTTTTGGTTTTGGAAGAATTTGTTTTGGGAGGAAGGCGGAGAAAAGAAAAGGGAGAGAAAGAGAGTGTTTGTTTAACTTGGACACACTACATCAGGTTGGACTTGGGCTCGGAGGGCTAAGGAACTTGTGGAGGTTTCCTGGGCTAGGAAATACTTCCTAATTGGCTGGGAGGTAAATCCAGTCAGGTAGTCAAGAGGAGCATTCCAACAGAGTCAGGAGCTCATGAGTATCTCAACTAAGCTATTGAAACATGTATTCCTATGTTTATTGATTACTGATGTAAATGGTTGCAATGAAATTCTTACTCATTTAATTTGTGGTAAATAAATTTTAATGGTATATTATCATTAAATAAATGTTTAGATAGAAATAAGTTATTTTCCATTTTATTATATTTAAAATTAGAGAAATTTAGTTTTTAGTTAGAGGACCCTAGGAGGGAGCCTCACATGGCACATTTCTCTGATGAACGATTCTTTTTGCCACAATGGTAACAAATATGGAGATTAAAACAATGATCTTCCATGTGGCTAGTGTGATTGCAATGTTTGCACTTTCGTTTATGCTCATTGTTGCTTGACATTTCATTATCCAAAAAACCTCCATTGACAAGCTTGATTGGTTTTGTGATGCAGGAGCATCAGAGCTTCCAAGGAAATTAGTCTTTGAAGGACAAAGCTTTAAGAGAGAGTCTTGAGTTGAGAATAATTTTCATTCTTCTATGTAAATAATTATGTTTTCAAGTTAATGTGAGTTATGGTTCTAGAAGCGAGATATTTGAATAAATAAAGATTAATCAAATATGCACCTAAAAGAAATGATCTAGTTAGGAGGTTTATGAGATATTTTAGGATCCAAGGGATTTTAGGAGGATTTGTAGGATCTTAGGAGCTTGACTAGGAGTCTATGTGGGATTTTAAATTAATTCATATTTACTTATGTGTGCTATATATATGCAATGTAATTGATGAGCAGAGCAGGATAGGCCATTAAAAAGCAAATCAAACCAAGAGATGGGGAAACAAGAATTTGAGCATGTATATACATATTTTTTTAATGGACTAAAATTTTCATTGTATTGTCTTGCATGAAGAATTTTGTTTGCATCTATGATAATCACTAGTTGAAATTATATGTGTATTTTGTGATGCATATTGCCCATCAAAACTGACTTTTGAATTTGTTGACAATTGCTTGATTATCGTTTTATTTGCCTTATATTGAAGAATCATAGGAATGCTCAAATATATGTTTGAGAATTGAAAGGGTGCCATGGATGATGCTCCTCTCAGATACATAAAAGATTTTATTAGCTTTCTGTGTTGAAAAGTGTGGGGAAATTTCATTAAAGAGACGAAATTGAGCACCCACGACGTGAAGTTGGTGTGAATTGATTCGAGTGAGAATTCACATTTGAATTAGAAATTAAGCATTGAGTAGATCATTTATCTCTCAATCAAGAAATTGTGGATTTTAATGTAACGCCCCACCCGACATTTACACACTTTTAACTATTTATCAGGGTAAACATCAGCTGAGAGTTACTATGCATGACCCGACTTCCAAGATTCAATTGTCTGAAACTTACTACAACCACCTAGAGACACATGATCACACTGTTACAGTCCAATTTCTCCTGTTGATCATTTCCCTGAGCTCAACCTAGTTTACTTCCCAGTTGCATGCATGTAGGCCTGCCAGTGCAATAGAGGGCTCCAGTCGCAAGCATAACCCATCCTTTGTGCGATTGTGGTCGAGATTTCCTTGTCTTGCGCATGTAGCCACATGCTCAGTTCCAAAATTTTAGGGCCAACATTCAAGCCACTGCTTAGACTTTTCCAAAACTCGATCAATATTATGTACAAGTTTGTATACTTTGTTCTTAGGCTATGTTCCTGCTCATACTTGCCTAACACATGTTAATCATTTATATAAACACTTTGTGACCATGGTACCTATAGGTCATGAATGCATGATTGTTCATTGTTTTCATTAGCCTATCAGATGTTCATCAAGAAGGCTTATTGTCCTCTCATGCTAGTTGCAATGAACCATAGATTAGCTCATACATCCATATCAAACATTCAAGGACCCGTCAACCATGGGCAAGATCAATAACAAGATAAATTCATATACTATGAAATATACCATGCATGTAATAACTAGAATGAAGCCATGACAAACTAATCACATAATCAACACATTAAATCAAAACTTATACTTATTGATCTCATTAAAGAATAACACATAATAACATATGCATAGTGCCAACCAAGTCAGGGACTTCCATGTACCACCCAACCATAGATTGGGATGAACCAATTCTTTCTTTCTGTCAAATCACCCATGTGTCATATTCCAAGCCTGAATGTGGGATTACATGGGATAAATCGAAACATAACCAAATAGGGAATCTAGAGGAAACCACCTCCACCCTCAAGCCACAGTGATTTCACCCAACACCAAAACCAACACAAGCTTGGATGCCTCATAATTTCTTCACCATACTCGAAGGAATTTTCTTGTCTCCACATAGATTCCCAGAGAAAACCATTTCCACCCTCAACCCTTGGGATTTTCTTGATACCACCTTAACCAAGATCCAAAATCTATTGGCATCCAAAGCTTAGCCAAACAGGGAACCCACTACATCATTGCTATCTAGGAAATGACATAAGGCAAGATTATACATGACTGACAATCCAAGCAAATATCCATGACCAACAAACCAATGTATAAACCATGCATTCAAATCCCAACAAGATAATCAACATGCACATTATTACCTACAAGAATCGTTCGGCTAGTTGCTCTTTTCAATGTTCCTTTCTTCCCTAGCTATCTATTTTCCAATCTTCTTCTTGGCTACCACATGAATTCCTCTTGCACTCATTGCTTTCCTTGTTTGTGTCTTGCTTGCCTTCCTTGTGCTCCAAGTGCTATAGTGTTCTCTCTCATTTTCCTTTCTTTTCCCAAAAGAATGTTAGAATGTTGTCTCTCCAATTTCTTTTCTTTTCTTTTTATTTTTCTTCATTTTTCCTTACATGCATATTCTTTTACTATTTTTATCCTTTGTTGTCTCTTCTTCTTCGCCACTTGCTAAAGTGGAATTTCTTTCATTTTCCTTTATTTCTTTTAGATTTTGGCCTCATGTCCTTGCTGACCTGTAATAATTAATTTGCCATTTATTTCCTTTTGCCTCTTGCCAATGCCAATTTCCATAGCCAATAAATAATTAACCACAAGTGGAACCTAATGTAATGTTTTTCCCCTCATTCAACTTGGAATACGTGTCCCATGACCTTGGTTTTATTTTTTCTTTTATAATGTCCATACATTGTTTATTTACATGGAAATTTAACCCAAGGTTGTTACAAACCCCTCCCCCTTGAGGGAACACCGTCCTTGGTGTTCTATGACTCTTATGACAAGATAAAAATGCTGAAAACATACGGCTTATTGGAGCTTTGTAAACACAACTCGATACAATATTTACAATGACACACACACACATATAAGCACATTTGCTTAAATCAACAAATAAAGAAGGATATAATGCCCGCATCTGATCAACCATCTCCCATTGTCTTCCTTGGGCCCAAAGTGCTTCCATTGCACTTTAACTTGCTCTATTGCTCAGTTTCAGAGCATGAGCTTCCTTTGCTACAAGATGCATTGAGGCTCTGGCTGGAACTCTCTGTTTGGTTCCACCTACAATACAAACCAATCAATCACATGATCAACATCTCGCATATATCTTTTAAGCAGAGAAATATGAAAAACATCATGGATCTTCACTGATGAAGGCAAAGCAAGCCTATATGCCACTGGTCTAATCCTTTCAAGGATTTCAAAAGGTCCACAATATCGAGGTGATAACTTGGCACATGATCTATGTTGGAAAATTGGAAAGGCAATAAAGATTTTCTCGATCTTGATAATTACTTTTGATGTTTCTTATTATTACAATTATTTATACATTCTTTCTTTAGTTCATCAAGCAATTACCGAAAGTAATGGCACATAAAATAATGAACACATGATGTAGGCACATGCCAGGGAAAAACCCCCATCAAGGGGGAAGCCCAATCAAAGTAATTCTTCTTTTCAATAGTATTCTTTGAGACTCTTCACCCTAGACTTTGACCAAACCTTCCCTCCACACCAAGTCACCTCCAGAAGATTGACCTTTTTCCAGCAACTTCGACTTTGCAATAGCTAGCAGCTTCTGGCAACAGTCGAAGTTGGAAGGCTTCATTCTCCCAATCCAAAGCATGAAACAGAGTGAGACCACCACCAAAATTTTGGTTTTTCTCTTCTCCTTAGACTCCCCCAAACTCGCATTCGCTTCAGCTTCCTAGAAATAGACTTTCCCAGCTATCCATTTCATAGTTCTTCCCAACAACAGGATTTTCGCACTTCTGCCCAGTAGATGAGTAGATGAGAAGATGAGAAGTGATGCTCCAAATGAATTTGTAGTCCTTCCTTTTATAGGCTTTTTGTGGGGTAGAATGGGTCCGCAGGTCAACTTGATCTTCTCTTAGGCCGACATGGTGTGGAGGTTACATAGTTCATATTAGACTCAATACTTAACCAATTTACATTATTCAAAAGCCCAAGAAGGGTCTCTTTAAATGTACAATAATTCTATAGACCCAAAATAAATCCTAGAAGTCATCAATGGGGACTTTGACCTAAACCATGGTGACCCAAGCATGAAACCCATGCTTTAATAAGTCACAATAATAATAATAATAATTCTTTTCCTTATTCTTTTGACAAGTACATTACATAATGACTCAAGTATATTATTGAAGACCGAACATAGTTACTTTTTACAACACTCTCTCTTAATTAGGGAGGTATTCATAATGTACATACACAATGGAAGATCTCAAACTATATGAACCATGAAGAAATTTAGGCACCGCAATGCCATGGAATATATTCCTGACTAGGGAAATCTATCCAACCAGTTAATCAATTTAGGCAACACAATGCCATGGACTAGATTCTTGACCAGGGAAATCCATCCAACCAGTCACTCAATAGTTTAGGCACCACAATGCCATGGACTAGATTCTTGACCAGGGAAATCTATCTAGGTGGGACTAAGATGGAATCAGGTTTTCAACCCCTCTAGATACCATTAGGCTTACTTGTTAACCATCAACCCAAAAAATCTAGGTGTGTATCCAAAACATAGCTCTTTGATCAAAACCACCTCTCCAACTTCTAGACATCAACATAATGTGCCAGCTAGATGTCCTATGAAGCAATGCTTCACTCATAAAGCCTCAACACCCCTTAATCTAGAAAATCAAGAATAACAAATCTCTCCCAATCAAATTGATTGGTAACCAGCATGCTATCAAATCCTTTGAGAGATTCACCTGTACAAACACAACCCCAATCAATAACATACTTTCACATGTACATAATCAAATACAAATCTTCGGGGTCTTCCAGGCAACAAATGTTGCTTCTCAACTTTCCATAGTGGGACTATCAACCAAATCTTTGAAAAAATATTCCTTAATCATGTTTCCTACTTTACATGCAACAACATATCCTCCTAAAGTCATTCTTCAATTGATACCAAGCTATGCCCTCCCTCTCAACCAAGAAGCACCTCTTTATCCAGACTCCCTCTTAATCTTAGCGATATCTCTTTTATTCATGCTTCCTTCGGGAGATCAACTTCTTCTTTTTGACATCGAAGAATGTTTTGTGGCTTCCAACCATTTTATCAGAGTTATCATCATCCCACCATGCTCATCACATCTTCACCAAGTTAAAGATTGTGTACCTGCACAACTTGCTTGTCACATCGAGCATCTTCACCAAGTTGAAGATTGTGTACCTACACAACTTAAATAGCAAGTACAACCAAATCTATAAAAGCATGATGTTAGCCATATCAAAATTTTGGAAGCATTTCAACTTTATTAATATTAGATACCCAAACTTTTAAACAAGAGACATATACTCTTCAACATCTTGATAGGGACTTTGTTATGCACCCTAGACTATTTCATAACAACATTCATTCCATCTAGGGTTTCAATATATTTTTCAAAGGCATGACATACCTTACTACAACATATAGCAAACCCTAGAAACCATTCACACAAATATGGATCTACAAATCATCTAACAACCTTCCAAAATACATGTGTTAGACTTGTCACTAGGGATTCATACAAATCCTAGATTTCATATAAAAGAATCAATCAAAGTCAATCAACACTTAATCATTATCATGACCAACTTCCACTAAGGTTAGTTCCAATCCCTAGATTTTTTCAGTCAACCATCAATCAACCACTAACATGACCAACTACTACTAAGGTTACTTGCAAACCCTAGATTTCCATTTTCACAAATCCAAGAATCTTATACAAATCTCAAATTATATTCCAAAGATTTTACTTCGACTAAGGTTTAATTCCAAGACCTTAGAATTCCACAATCTCAACAATCATTAAACACATGGATCTCATATTGTTACATTACACACTAGACAATGTCACTACGAGGATTTAACTGCAAAACCCTAGATTTTCAGATATCATCATCTTAGAATCTCAGACAAGGACTTCATTAAATCCTAAGCCTTATGACCATCAATGACTAGGTCAACATATATCTAGGAATTCATAACCACATAAGCATATCATATGTCCAATAACATAAATAGATCTATCCTAGACCAAGCTAGGGATTCAACCAAAAGTGACATATCTATATATGCCTAGATTTCATCATCATGAAAAAATACATTTCATATCACGTGTTAGTCAAACCCAACTTCACAAATATCAATAAAAGTTAGAGTCACAATCATCTTGATTATACTAGGGTTTGATCAGTCAACTCATACGTACCAAGTAAATCAGTTCTAAGACAATATAAGGGTTTTGCTCACACATTCCACCAAACCCTAACAAGTTAGGGTTCAAATGTAGAACACACATTCCGCCAAACCCTAATTTGCTAGGGTTCCAATGTAGACCACAACAAACCTTATATTACCGAAAATTCAAAGGTTCTAGGATTTTAGACCTTATCATTCAACCCTAACAAGTTAGGATTTCTCGATCATACCAAAATCCCAAACATGACTTCATCAATAAAACTTCAACTAGAATTTCAAAATATCCCTAATTAGTTTAGGGTTTCATATATTCACAACAGCATACCCTTCGGTTAGGGTTTTCCAAAACCTGCCTAGGGTTCTATCAAATCAGATAAGAGTGGCATGGGTAGATTTATCAAGAGATGAATCACCCAAACAAGAATCACTAGGATTCAATACTGCTAGTCATACCAAGGTTAGTAATAGATCATTAAATGAATAATCCTTTCAATAAATGAATTCAAAGCATACCTTTGTTTCTTTACTAACCTTGTCTTGAGAGATCCTCCTTCTTGTAGATGTTTTCCTAATCGAGACAAGAGAGGGAGAGAGGTGATTGTTATTCGATATAATCAAACTAAATGGTTACATGAACCCAAAACTGAAAAGACATGAGATACTTATCTTTGAGAGTTGTTGGGAGCTCCCTCCAAAGCTTGAGGGAAACCTACAAAATTAAAGCAATACAAAAATTTATTTTCCAAAGATATGTTAAAAACCTATAATTTATAAAACATATAAAACAAGTTATGTAAAGAAAATGACTTAATAGTGTAAGTCCCTAATGTCGGATTCTTCGGCCTTGACTTTATTTGAGTCTCCTTCTTCAACAAAGTTGGCTTGATCTCTTCCTCCCTTCTTATTCCTTGGATTCTCAGGGCAATCACTCTTGTAGTGACCTTTCATATGACATTGATAACACTCTATATGAGACATGCCAACTTTCTTCCTTCATCCCTTTGATATCTTTTCTTTATGATGAGCAACATAAGCATTTGACACTTCTTCAGAATTGGCAACCATTGATATCCTAATTCTTCTTGACTACATGTTGTCCATAATTCTTCAAAGGTGGGAGTTACCTTCCAACTGTTGAGACTTGAAGCAAAAGTACTCCAAGAGGGTGGCAATTCTAATATAGTAGTGAACACCAATTCTTTGTCTGGAATAATCTCATTGATGGCTAAAAGATCATCCCTGAGTCTAGATACCTTTACAAAGAAGGTTGCAACAATGTCTTATTTAGTCATCTTTGTTTTCCTCAACTCATTCTTTAAACTTGTTACTTGACCAATGTTCTTAATAGTGAACAAATTTGACAGGGCTTCATACATCTCCTGAGCATGATCAATGTTAGCAGTGAATGGGATAAGATTGTCTTTTATCCCTTCTACCATTAGAGTCATAGCCACTAATTCTAAATCCCTGAATTTTGCTTTGTCAGCATCACTAGCTTCTTCGGTAGGCTTCTTTCCATTTCCTTTTACTAGATCTAGCACCTTGTTCTTCTTTAGGATTTGGTGAATCCTCTTCTTCCAAGATCTAAAGTTAGATTCTCCTTCAAGCTTGTTCTCACCCTTGATAGAGTTACACATCTTCCTTGAATATGATAGATTCCTTCCTTGAGATAGTGCCTATGAATGGATCTACCTTTTTCTTCTTTCTTCACTAAAGCTCTGATACCATGTTGGAAAATTAGAAATGCAGTAAATATTTTCTCGATCTTGAAAATTACTTGTAATGTTTCTTATTATTACAATTCTTTATATCTTATTTCTTTAGTTCATCAAGCAATTACCAAAAGCAGTGGCACATAAAACAATGAACACGAGATGTAGGCACATGCTAGGGAAAAACCCCCCTCGAGGGGAAAACCCAGTCAAAGTAATTCTTCCTTTCAATAATATTCTTTGAGTCTCTTCATCCTAGACCTTGACTAGACCTTCCCTCCACACCAAGTCAGCCTCTAGAAGATTGACCTCTTTCCAGCAACTTTGACTATGTAGAAACTTGCAGCTTCCGGTAGCAGTCCAACTTGGAAGAATTTGTTCTCCCAATCCAGAGCATGAAATGGAGTGAGAACACCACCAAAATTTCGATTTTTCTCTTCTCCTTAGACTTCCCCAAACTTGCAATCACTTCGGCTTCCCAACAATAGACTTTCCTAGCTATCTATTTCGCACTTCTGCCCATCAACAGGATTTTCACACTTTTGCCCAGTAGATGAGAAGATGATAAGTGATGATCCAAATTAATTCATAGTCCTTCCTTTTATAGGCTTCTTGTGGGGTAGAATGAGTCCTTAGGCCGACTTGATCTTCTCTTAGGTCAACATGGTGTGGAGGTTACATAATTCATATTTGACTCAATACTTAACCGATTTACATGATTCAAAAGCCCAAGAAGAGTCTCTTTAAATTTACAATAATTCTATAGACCCAAAATAAATCCTAGAAGTCCTCAATGGGGACTTTGACCTAAGCCATGGTGACCCAAGCATGAAACCCATGCTTTAATAAGTCATAATAATAATAATCAGTTTCTTTATTCTTTTGACAAGTACATTACATAATGACTCAAGTACATTATTGAAGACCTAACATAGTTACTTCTTCCAACAATCTTCGAGGAGCTCTGCTTGGGCTTGATACACAAGTACACATGATCTCTAACCTTAAACTCCTTGAATACTCTATGTTGATCCGCATAGCTCTTTTTCCTATCCTAAGTTGCCTTCAAATTCTTTTTGATAACCTGCATATCTTGCTCCATCTCTTTCAACATATCAGGTCCAATCATCACCCTTCTCACTGGATCACTCCAGCTAATAGGAGTATTACAACTCCTCCCATAGAGAGCCTCAAATGGACTCACCTTCAAGGATTCCTAATACCCATTATTATAAGCAAAATTCAATAGTGGAAGATACTCATCCCACTTCCTTTGTTGATGCGTGACATACATCCTCAACATATCCTCAAGGATCATGTTGATTCTCTTTGTTTGCCCATCCATCTGTGGATGATAAGTTGTACTGAAGGCTAGTTTTGTCTCCAAGCCTGCAAATAATTCCTTCCAAAAATTGGAAGTGAACTTGGCATATCCATCTAATATAATCCTCTCAGGAACTCCATGCAATTTCACTATCTCCTTAATGAATATTTGAGCCACTTCCCTAGCTGAATTAATAAACTTTACTACAATGAAGCAAACTACCTTGCTCACCCTGTCAACCACAACCATGATGAAGTCATGTAGCCTTGATGTCCTCAACAATCCTATAATGAAATCCATCGAAATAACCTCCCATTTCCATTCCAGAATTAGAATAGGCTAGAACAAACCAACTGGATGCTTGCATTTGACTTTCACTCGTTGACAGTTCAAGCACTTAGCAACAAAATCAATCACCTCTTTCTTTAAATTAGGACAATAGTAGAACTTCTTAATAGCTATCAAAGTATTATGGTATCCTATATGGCCTAAATATGGCTTGACATGGAAATCTCTCAAAATAAGCTTCTTCAATTCACTACTATCATGCACATAGATCCTGCTCCTGAATCTAACAAAGCCATATGTTGTGAGGTGATGCTCCTAATATTTATCACCCTAACCTTGTTGTTGCAATCTCTACTTCAACTGTTGGTACCTCTCATCATGTTGCCCTACATGCAAGATCCAATCTTTCAAATTTGTCCCATAAGATCTCTCGACTGAAATATGATTCACCTATACTCTTCTCATTCTTTGAATATACCAATATATAATCAACAAAGACTATCACAAAATCATCTAGGTAAAGGCGCAACACACTATTCATCATACACATGAAGGTGGTTGGAGCATTGGTAAGACTAGAAGGAATCACCACAAACTCATAGTGCCCATACCTTGTACGAAATGAAGTATTATAGATGTCTTCTTCTTTGATGTGCACCTGATGATATCCTGATCTCAGATCAATCTTCAAGAATACTACAACTCCCTTTAGCTGAACAAACATATCATCATTCTGAGGCAATGTATACATGTTCTTGATGGTCACCTTGTTCAGTTGCCTATAATCAATGTGCGATCTGAGAGTGCCATCCTTGTTCTTTACAAATAACGCTGGTACTCCCAGGGAGATACACTTGGCCTTATGTATCCCTTATCAAGCATCTCTTTAAGTTGTCACTTCAATTCAAACAACTTGGGAGTGCTCATCCTGTATGGTACCTTAGATGTTGGTGCTGCTCCAAGCATCAACTCAATAGGGAATTCCACCTCCCTATGACGAGACAACTCTAGAATCTCTACAGGAAACACATCCTGAAATTGTTGTAAGATAAGATGCCTCCTAAGAACTTCACCATCCTCATCATCCAACCCTTTGTCACTGGAGATATGAACTTCAAACAATAAACATCCTTTCCTACGGCTTCACTTAGCTTGTATGGTTGTAACTATTGTCACTGATATAGGCTTCTTCTTTCCCTACAATACTCTCTTTTCTCCACCATCATCTAGGAACTCAATGGCCTTCTCATAGCAATCTACCTTGGTCTTATGAATAAACAACCAATCCATGCCCAAAATCATGCTCTATGCACCCAAAGGAAGCAAATTCAGGTTTGCTAATGTAGGCATACCATTAAGCTCAAATGCACAAGATTTCCCCCATTGGTGGACTCTTCTCTTCGTACCTGTAGCCAACTGCACCAACCAAGATTTTGCATGCACTTCCTTGTCCAAATGACATTGATCCACCAGTTCAGGACTAATATAGATATAATTTGATCATGGATCAATAAAAATAGAAACAAATTGATCACAAAGATTACCTTCCATATCGATGATAGAAGCCTGGTGGTTTGCCTGCCTGTTATCAACTACTGCATAGATTTGGGGAATGCTCTGAGATACATCTCCATCTACCCTGTTCCTATGAATAAACAACCAATGCATGCCCAAAATCATGTTATATGCACCCAAAGGAATCAAATTTAGGTTTGCTGATGTAGGCATACCATTAAGCTCAAATGCACAAGATTTCACCCAATGGTGAACTCTTCTCTTGGTCCCTGTAGCCAATTCCACCAACCAAGATTTTACATACACTTCCTTGTCCAAACGAAACTGATCCACTAGTTCAAGACTAATATAAATATAATTTGATCCTAGATCAATCAAAATAGAAATAACTCGATCAAAAAATTTACCTTCCATCTCGATGATAGAATACCGGTGGTTTGTCTGCCTGTTATCAACTACTACATAGATTCAGAGGATGCTTTGAGCTACATCCCCAACTGTTTGTGCCTTCTAAGCACTTAAAATGTGAGGTTTAACACCCTGATATGATGGACAATGCCTCTTGCGATGGTCTCCACCACAAGTCCAACATTTCAATGGTTCTATGCCACTGCCTTTATTTTGTTGCTCCACAAGCTGAGACCTGCGTCCTTTCTCAGTTGCATTGGACTTCTTATGAGGACCCATATTTTCCTTCTCACCTGTATCCTAAGATCTTCCTTGCTTCTTGAGTAATTTTTCTTTAGTCTTCTTGCCACCCTTCCAGTCACACTTGAACTCAAGCTTTTGCTTTGACTGTTTGTAGGAATGCTTCAACTTTCTGATGGCTTCCTCCAATGACTGAGGCTCATCAAACTCAATCTGGTCTTTGAATGATAATGGAAATCTACTGATGAACCTTTGAATATTTTCTTTCTCATCCTTGAGATATGGCACATATCTAAATAACTCTATAAATTTGGTTGTATATTCTTCATCTAGCATGGAACCCATCTTGAGCTCATAGAATTCCTTGGCCTTTCCATCATAATACCTCCCAGAGATGTACTTATTTATGAAGACTCTTTCAAATTCTTCCCAAGTTAGCTTCTCTTCCCTGATGCCTTTGACATGCTTGACATCTTTCCACTAGATATCCACTTTTCCTTCGAGACCGACAGTAACTATCTTAACCTTCATATTCTCTGAGTAATCATGAAGTATGAAAAATTTCCTCATTCCAAGCAGCCATTGATCTGACAATCACTCGTGAATGATCTCAGTTAATTAATGAAGGTATTATAGACTCATGTGCTGGGGTGTGCCTATGTTATTTTAAGCAACGGATCGATAAGATTGTGAAATACATAGGCACTTGAAACAGTAAGAGAAACACAATAAGCAAATACAAAAACACAACAAATTTAATAAGGAGTTCACCAATCCTCTTGGGCTACGTCTCCTAGTCTAGCCTTTAGTGGTGGCCTTTTCTATTGTGTCTTAAAGCAAAGTTTTTACAATAAGGAGCTCAATTTGAGTCTCACTTAATAGATGATGATCAGTAGGGTGGTACTTGGATTCCCTAAGCCTCTAGAGTTCAAACTCCCCTTACTAAGTCTCAACCTCAACTGGTCTCAATTGTATGAGTCCAATTTGGTACTCAATACCTGACAGGTATACATAGAGGAGTTGCTTGAACCTCTCAAGCCTTCTCTGGAGTTCACAGACTCTCGAACTCTCTCTATTCTATCTGCTCGATGCTGCCTTTGCTCTACAGGTCAGCTCAACCTCTATGTTCTCTGCAATTCACTTCTTTCTCTACTTCTGTCCCCTCTGCTCTTTGTCTGTTCATGGCTTAAAGCCAATCTGCTCCCTGACTATTCGTTTCTGCTTCCTGGCTCTCTAGATCGCCTGCCTCTATCCACTGGAATTCCCCTGCTGTGCGTCATCATCATTGTGTAACACTTCACAGAGAGGTGGCCACCTGTTTCCTCACGAACTGAGTGTCAGTTCTCTTTGAATGGTCGTTATTTCCATTACTCCAAGGTTTCCCGCGAAACTGATTCTTCTGCTAGCTCAGCAGTCACGCTCGACCTCAATTCTCATGTACCTCAGTCTATTTCCTTATCAAATCCGGCCATCCATCGGGTTGATTCTCTGCCATTGATTTGGAGCCTCCAGATCCTACGGTCTCCGTCTATATCGTGCGAGTAAGTTGCCCGACCGTTACTCACGCGATGTAAGCGGTTTTCTCTCTCATTCGCTGGACGTGTGTCACCCGGTGTGTGGCATCATGCTGAACTCGGCCAAACCCACTTACTGCTCGAAGTGCATGCAATATCCTACTAGTTTTGGGTGCGGGACCCGCTTTTTGATGGTTTCCGCACGGTTTCCTGTTTTCCTCGTGACCGAGCGCTCGCGGCTTTCCTTCACTGAGAGTTTTGCCCTACGATACGCGATAATCGCGTATCAGAAATTGCCTCTATTTTTGGATCTGGGTTTCTGATTGCCAATTTGTGCTAATGCGTGGTCTCCATGGGCCAACGGTCAATGTGCTTTGACCGAGGGTCCTTGTTGTTTCGTGCTAGCCACAAATTGCCATTGTCTAGAGGTCATTTCTGATAAGCTCGTTATTCATAAGATTTTGAAGCCTGACATAATTTGAAACAGTCATGGAATGTTTAAGGATCCAATTTGGATCACGGCCTTCCCATTGAAAAAGCTTTTGGACCACCAAAATTTGGTTTTCAAGCGTCAACTAAGTGAGGGTATAGCTGTCTCACTTGTCCAATCTCTATCCATTTTGCACTGCTTGGCTTTGAACCCTTGAGTCCAATCTTGAGGTAGTCAACCTCTCCCCTGCGCATCATCCTCACCTTCCTGTCCAGAACTGTGTCTTCCTGCAATTCATTGAGATATTCAAGTAACAGATCATCAATAGAAGGCAATTGACTCTGCTCTTCAGGATCTTCATTTAATGAAGGTTCAAATAGTCTCAGGTTGTCTACATTAATGACTGAGTAGATGTGCAAGTAAGCTGGTAAATCAAGGCGAAAAGCATTCTCACCAATCTTCTCAAGTATCTTGAAAGGTCCATACCTTATTGGCTTTAGTTTTCTACCTTCACCTTGCATTTTGTCCTTGCTGGTATACAACCAGACTTGATCACCAACTTGGAAACTATGCTCCATCCGATGCTTGTCATGCCTTGCCTTGTATTTGGCTTGCTCTTTTCCAGCTGTTCTTGTATTGCCTGGTGAATCTCTTGGATTTGTTCAATGAACTTGGTTGCCTTGTCCACATCACAGTGTCCAGCAACTGTTATGTTACCAAAAACAAAATCCAAGAGAGACCTTGGTGTGAAACCAAAATAGGTCTCAAAAGGAGATCTCTGTGTAGAAGAATGTTTTGCTCAGTTGTAAGCATGCTGCACATAACGCAAATGTTCATCCCAAAGTTTGGGATGCTTGCTGCAATAGCCTCTGAGCAACTGGATCACTGTCCTGTTGATCACTTCTGTTTGGCCATTTGTTTGTGGATGAAAGGCTGTGCTTTTCTTTAGTTTGGTGTCCATCAGTTCCCACAAACTCAACCAAAACTTCCCAACAAATCAGGTGTCTCGATCAGATACAATGGAAGTGGGTAATCCAAAATGAACCCATACATGTTGAAATAACAACTTTGCAGTTTGTTCAGCTGTAATTTGTTTATTACAAGGTATCAAAATACACATTTTGCTGAACCTATCCACAACAACATATAAATAGTCATGACCTTTCCTAGATTTAGGCAGTCCTCCAACAAAGTCCATGGAAACACTTTCCCAAGGATGAGGAGGAACTGACAGTGGAGTGTACAAGCCTATTTTTCTATTGCTAGGTTTGCTTTTAGCACACATGGTACACCCTCTTACATATCTGGAAACTGTCTCATTCATTTTTGGTCAATAACAAAATCTTTGCAGTGGTGCAACTGTTTTACTTACCCCAAAGTGACCTGATATTAGAGAAGTGTGTGCTTCTTGAATTACCTTTACTCGTTCAGTTTGTGGAATGCATAGCTTCCCACAATGATACAAGAGTTAGTCCTTAACATGATAATCCAATTCTTCTACTCGTTTGCCTTGACTTAAAGTTGCATATACATCTTTGAAATCTATATCTTGAGCATATTGTTCAATGTAGCTCTCATGCAGTACTGAATTATGCTTAAGTATAGTGGATGCATTTATAATAGGTCTAGATAGCATATCTGCAACTTTATTGTGTATGCCCTTTTTATATATGATGACTAAATGAAACTGTTGTAGAAAACCCATCCATCTGTGTCTTGATTGCTGCAACTTAGTTTGGGAGTGTAGATATTGAAGTGGTTGATGATCAGTATGTATAACTGTCTCTTTGCCCATTAAGTAATGTCTCCACTTTTTCACTCTCTGTACTTATGCATACAATTCTTTATCATATGTGGGATAGTTAACTACTACAGAATTAAATGTCTCAGAATGATAACATATGGGTTTATCGTGTTGTATCAACACTGCTCCCATGGCATAGTCACTGGCATCTGTTTGGATCTCCAATGGTCTCTAAAGATCAGGCAGTGCTAGTATTGGTGTTGTACTAATCTTTTCTTTCAAGGTGTCGAAGGCTTTCTGTTGTTTGCCTCCCCACTGAAACACCTTGTTCAATCCTGTTAAAACATGTAAGAGAGTTGCAACTAAAGAAAAGTTAGAAATGAACTTTCTCCAATACTGTGCTACTCCTAAGAAGCTTCTAACTTCTATAGCAGATTTGGGTTTAGGCCAGTTTACAATGACTGCAACCTTAGAGGGATCTATCTTCAATTCACCACCCCCTACTATATGTCCCAAATAATTCAAAGATGTTTTGCCAAATTCACATTTTGAGAGTTTAACATGAAGTTTTTCTCTTTTCAAAACATCTAGTGTCTGCTTAACATGCTTTAAATGTTCTTTCTGTGTTTTGCTAAATATAAGAATGTCATCTAAATATACAATAACAAAATCATCAAGAAAAGGTTTGAGTACATCATTCATTATTCTCATGAAAGTAGCAGGAGCATTAGTTAAGCCAAAAGGCATAACCAGCCACTCATACAATCCCTGCTTTGTTTTGAAAACAGACTTCCATGCATCTTACTCTGCAACTCTGGCCCGATGATACCCACTATGCAAGTTTAACTTGGAAAAATACACAACTTCTTTCAATTGATCTAATAGATCATCTATGTGAGGAAGGGGATAACGATTTTTTATTGTTATCTTATTTAGTGCTCGGTAATCAATGCACATTCTCGATGAGCCATCTTTCCTTTTCACCAAAACGATTGGAGACCCACATGGTGATGTGCTAGGTCTGATGAACCCCTTCTCAAGCAACTCCTGCACCTGCTTATTGATTTCTGCATTCTCCAAAGCAGACAACCTGTACATTCCGATGTTAGGCAATGGAGCATCTTGCTGCAAATTAATATCATGCACTATTTCCTTTTTGGGTGGCAGACTTTTAGGTTATTGAAACAAGATATCATATTCTGAAACAACTTTTTCTAAATCAGCTTGTTGTTTAGCATCACAGCCCTCAAATACATTGGTTTTATCAAGTTTCTTTTCCTTTACAACCATCAGTAAAAATTGTTTACATGAATTTACAATTCATTTCATCTGCCCTGAGTTTATGAGAATATAATTATTCTTCAGCTTATGAGCTCTTACAATATATTCGATTCCATCTTTAACAAGGAGATACTTGTTCTCAGCTCTATAGAAAATAGCTTTTCTATCATACAAGTAGGGACTTCCTAAAACAATTCCACATATACCTAAAGGAACTATATCTAACTCAACCTCATATACAAATGCTAACCTAAAAGAAAACTTAAGTTTATAGTGTCTAGTCACTTGTAGTTGTGCTTTGTCACTAAACCAACCTAATGGGTATGGTTTCTTGTGAGGTGTAGTCAGTAATCCCAACTTCTTTACAATTGCTTCAAAAATTAAATCTACTTTTGAGCCACTATCAAACAAAGTATCAATCTTTTGATGCTTGGAAATAACTCGAATATGGAAAAGCTCATGTCTTTTTCTCTCATTTTCTTCATCATTAATAGATTGTGCAGAATTACTAGTAGATCCTTCAAAATTTTTACCTTTTATACCTGTGGCTGCAATGGTTGTTTCATCTCCTAAGTCCGACCCCAAATCTTTCTGAATAGCTGCAGTAGTCTTCTTCTTCTTTCCCTCGAATTTCTTAGGTCTCGTCTCCGGATGCAGAATCCAGCAGTGCTCATCATCATGAGCATCCTTCTTACAGTGGGTGCATGAAGACTTGCTTTTCTGTGCAGTGTTGGCCTTCCTCTCTTTCCATTTCCGTTTTCCTTTCTCCTTATTCTTGCTTGCAATGGGCTTGGATGATCGTCCAACTTCTGGGTTCCCATTCTTTCCTCTAGCTTCTAGATGCGTAGCTTGAACATATACCTCATCTATTCTAGTGGGATTAAACATGAGGATAATGTGCCTCATGTAGTTATGTAGACCACCTATGTACTTCAACAGAGTCTCAGGTGAGTCTAATGAAATTCCTAGAATCAAAGCTCTTTTCCTAAATTCTTGGGTGTAACCTTGTACACTTTTCCCTTTCAATTGGCGAAGAGTTTATCAGCTCATCATGGCTTCCTGCATGTAAGCTAGTGGATAGAACTGCTTTTTGATTGCAGAAACAAATTCACTCCAAACAAAAAGAATCTTACCATGTTTCTTCATGTCAGCTTGTGTCCTGCCTTCCCACCATACCAAGGCAGTGCCTCCGAGGCATAGACTGGCCAGCTGAATCTTACTTTTGTCTGAGTTGATACTCTACACTCTGCAATAAACATCAATTTGTCTGATCCAATTATCCAGCTTCTCTGCATTCAGCTTTCCATCATATATTGGTAAATCAAATTTAACATCTAATTTAATCAAAGATGTCTTCTTTTTATGTTTAGGGTTATTAGGATGTGTGAGAAATCTTTCTTCTTTCCCTTTGCCTTTTGAGTGGTCATGGAGGAGAGATTCTTCTTCTCCTTTTTCTTGTTTGGAGCCTGATGAATCTTCATCTTTATGTTTCCTGAAATCCTTATACATTTCCTCTACCATGGACCTCATGGCCAGCAAACTATCTATACATTGAGGATCTTGCCCCAAGGGACTTTCCTTTGACATTTTCTTCTGAGGATAGACTCTTCCAATCTCTGGGTTAGTTTCAACCAACGCTCCTTCTCCTAATTTAAGCTTTGATCTAGTTAGCATTCAACAACAAAATCCAGCACAAGCTTGTCTAACCTTAAACAACCTAGAAGCTCTGATACCACTTGATCTAAAAATCACTCGTGAATGATCTCAGTGTATTAATGAAGGTATTATAGACTCATGTGTTGGGGTGTGCCTATGTTATTTTAAGCAACGGATCGATAAGATTGCGAAATATACAGGCACTTAAAACAGTAAGAGAAACATAGTAAGCAAATACAAAAACACAACAAATTTAATAAGGAGTTCACCCAATCCTCCTGGGCTACGTCTCGTCTAGCCTTCAGTGGTGGCCTTTTCTATTGTGTCTTAAAGCAATTTTTTTACAATAAGGAGCTCAATTTGAGTCTCACTTAATAGATGATGATCAGTAGGGTGGTATTTGGATTCCCCAAGCCTCTAGAATACATAGACTCCCCCTTACTAAATCTCGACCTCAACTGGTCTCAGTGGTATGAGTCCAATTTGGTACTCAATACCTGACAGGTATACACAGAGGAGTTTCTTGAACCTCTCAAGCCTTATCTGGAGTTCACAGACTCTCAGACTCTCTCTGTTTTGTCTGCTCGATGCTGCCGTTTCTCTACAGGTTAACTCGACTTCTTTGTTCTCTACAATTCACTTCTTTCTCTACTTTTGTCCCCTCTGCTCTTTGTCTGTTCATGGCTTAGAGCCAATATGCTCCCTGACTGTTCGTTTCCGCTTCCCGGCTCTTTGGATCGCCTGCCTCTATTCGTTAGAATTCCCCTCTTTTGCGTCATCATAGTTGTGTAATGCTTCAAAGAGAGGTGGCCACCTGTTTCCTCATGAACTGAGTGTCAGTTCTCTTTGAACGGTCGTTATTTCCGTTACTCCAAGGTTGCCCGCAAAACTGATTTTTCTGCCAGCTCAGTGATCATGTCGGACCTCAAATCTCATGTACCTCAGTCTATTTCCCCATCAAATTCGGTCATCCATCGGGTTGATTCTCCACAGTTGATTTGGAGCCTCCATATCCTATGGTCTCCATCTATATCGGGCGGGTAAGTTGCTCGACCGTTACTCACACAATGTAAGCAGTTTTCTCTCTCATCTGCTGGACGCATGTCACCCAGTGTGTGGCATCGCGCTGAACTCGGCCAAACCCGCTTACCGCTCGAAGTGCATGCGATATCCTGTTGGTTTTGGGCGCAGGACCCGCCTTCTAATGGTTTCCGCACGGTTTCCTGTTTTCCTCGTGACCGAGCGCTCGGGGCTTTCCTTCACTGAGAGTTTTGCCCTACGATACGTGATTAGTGCTAACTGTGTATCAGAAACTGCCTCTGTTTTTGGATATGGGCTTCCAATTGCCAATTTGCGCCAATGCGCGGTCTCCATGGGCCAACGGTCAGCGCGCTTTGACCAAGGGTCCTCATTGTTCCGTGCTGGCCACAAATTGCCATTGTCCAGAGGTCATTTATGATAAGCTCGTTATTCATAAGATTTTGAAGCCTGACATAATTTGAAACAGTCATGGAAATGTTTAAGGATCCAATTCGGATCAGCCATGCTTCCGCATCTTCTGATTTGGTCATCTCACCATCAAAAGTAGGAGGCTTGGTATCTTGGATTCCTATGGCAAATACAACTTCCTACTCCTCCTACGATGCTGGCAGTGATGGAAACAATTTCTCCTAGAAGTAAATATAGAATAAAATCCATGCATACTAGCCCTCTGCTCAGGTTTACCCAGGAGTCTTCCACTCTTTACTATATCATCACAGTCTATCCTATACCTTTTTTGAGACTAGATTCCATCTGTACCGTTAGTATTTTCTTCTTGTCTATCTCCATGACCGGTCCCCACCTGTCCATGCTTTTATAAATTTGAAAGGCTTTGAAGAATGTCTGCATTAACCTAAACTTGCTTTTCTTAATCTTTTGTAATCCTTTCATAGACATCAATCAACCACTCATTATCAACTTTGAAACTTATGATCTCTATCCCCAGACTTCTTAATGTATCTACTAGATCAAGACAATCCGCCTATCCTTGTTGCTCAACTGATTTCTCTTCTAGCATGTACAGGGAGTCATATGCATTGTACTCAACCATTATGCTCTTCATCTCTTGGTCTTCTATTTTCCTACAATATACCAATGTTAAATAAATCAATTAGAAGGCATACTCAAAAGTATTACCTCAAATTACCTCTGATGAGGCTATTACATCTGCACAAGTCAATCCATATTAGCACGATACATAATAATATCAAGAGTATATCAGTTCATACATGAATCAAAATAATGACACCAAAACTATAACAACAACATGTACATGAATATAATAGAAATACCAATAAAATAATTGACACACACGCATGTCAAAGATATAGATCTGCATAACAATCTACATTTACCCCGAGGTCCAATGTTGTGAACTTGCTCTGATACCACTCTGTGTTACCCCACCCCACATTTAACAACTTTTAATTGTTTACCAAGGTAAACATGAGTTGAGAGTTACTATGCATGACCTAAATTCCAAGATTCAGTTATGGAAACAGGGTCCACTTGTCCGGAACCTAGTACAACCACCCAAGGACAAATGATCACACTACTATCAATCCAACTTCTCTTGGTGATCATTTTCTTGAGCTCAACCTACATTTACTTCCCATCCACATTCATGCAGGTCTGCCAGTGTGATTGAAGGGCTCCAACTGCACACATAACCCATCCTCCGTGCCACTATGGCCGAGATTTCCTCATCCTGTGCATGAGGCCATAGACTCAATTCCAAAATTTTAGGGCCAACATTCAAGCCACTGCCTAAACTTTTCCAGAACTTGATCAATATTATGTACAAGTTTGTATACTCTATTCTTAGGCTCTATTCTTGCTCATACTTACACACCACATGTTAATCATTTATAAAAACACTTTGTCACTATGGTACCTATAGGTAATGGATGCATGATTGTTCACTAGTTTCATTAGTTTATCAGATGTTAATAAAGAAGGCTTACTACCCTCTTATTCTAGCTATAATGAACCACAAATTAGCTCATACATCCATATAAAACATTCAAGAACCTATCAACCATGGGCAAGACCAATAACAAGAGCACTTCATATAATAAGAAATATATCATTCATGTGACAAGCATTTAACTATAATGAATCCATGACAAACCAGTCACGTAATCAACACATTAAATCAGAACTTGTACTCATTTATATCATTAAAGAATAATACATAATAACATATGCATAGTGCTAACCAAGTCAGGGACTTCCACGTACCACCTGACCATAGATTGGGTTGAACCAATTCTTTCTTTCTAAACAATCACCCCCGTGCCATATTCCAAGCCTGAATGTGGGTTTACATGGGATAAACCAAAACATAACCAAAAAAGGAATCCAAAGGAAACCACCTCCACCCTCAAGCCATAATGATTTCACCCAACACTGGGTCAAGAAATCACCAAAATCAACACAAACTTGGATGCCTTAGAATTTCTTCACCGTACCCAAAGGAATTTTCTTGTCTCCACCCACCTGTCAAGAGATTCATGGAGAAAACCATCTCCACCCTCAACCCTTGGGATTTTCTTGAGATAACCTCAACCAAGATCCAAAATCTATTGGCATCCAAAGGTCAACCAAATAGGGAACCCACTACATCATGATTATCTAGGAAATGACATAAGGGAAGGTTGTACATGATTGTCAATCCAAGAAAATCCATGCCAGTGACAAAAAAATAACCAACAAACCAATTCATAAACTATGAATCCAAATCCAAACAAGATAATCAACATGCACATTGTTACCTGTAAGAATCCTCCTGCTAGGTGCTCTTTTCGATGTTACTTTCTGCCCTTGCTGTATGTTGTTCCATTTGTCTTCTTGGTTGCCACGTGAATTCCTCTTCCACTCCTTGCTTTCTGTGATTATCTCTTACTTGTATCTTCCTTGCCTTCCTTGTGCTCCAAGCGCTCTAGTGTTCCCTCTCTTTTTCCTTTATTTTCCCAAAAGAATGCTAGAATGTTATCTCTCCAATTTCTTTTCTTTTCTTTTTCTTTTTCTTCATTTTCCATTGCATGCATATTCTTTTACGATTTTTATCATTTCTTGTCTCTTCCTCTTCCCCACCTTCTGAAGTGGAATTTATTTCATTTTCCTTTATTTCTTTTACATCTTTGCCTCATGCCCTTGCTGGACTGTAATAATTAGTTTTCCATTTATTGCTTTTTGCCTCTTGCCAATGCCAATTTCCATAGCCAATAAATAATTAACCACAAGTGGAACCCAATGTAACATTTTTACCCTCATTCAACTTGGAATACATGTTCCATGACCTTGGTTTTATTTTTTCTTTTATAATGTCCATACATTATTTATTTATATGGAAATTTAACCTGGGTTTTTTACAGACTATTTAAGTATGGTGGTGCTAATATGACATTCAACCTTTCGTTGAAATTCAAAAGAGGCGTGAACAACCTAAATTGGGATTTAATTCCTTAATAATTGTGTGTTGGAAATCAAGACTGAATGAAAATTCCCCCAACCATTGAAGGAAAACACCCTGCATATGGTAAATCATGAGATTTGGGTTTTTATTGTTATAGTTTGAATTGAACTTGCATTGAGTTGAATTGGGGAACTTAACCCTGCAATCTATGAACATAACATCGATCTTCGCTATAGTGTAGGGTAGGCCCTGAGTGTAGCATGGGAAATTTCATTGGAGGGAATGTGAAAATGGGTTTATCAAAGGAATGGGCCGTGTGTTTATTTCCTAAGAAAGCAAGTGGTATTATTTTATGTAGAATTGAAACATATGTAGATGATCTTATGGAAGAGAGGAGATGCTTATTGGAAGGAGTGAGAATGAGTGGTGAAATAGTGAGTGCTTCCCATGAATTATGTTATATTTTGTTGCGTGAGTTGTTTTTATCAAGATGATCATGAAGTGTTGTGAATCCTTCATGAATGAACTGAAATGTGAATGTGAATTCAAATAGGTTAATGGTGCATGGAATGGGTAGTTAGTGCCAAGTTAATTTTGGTTGCACCATTTCGAATAACTTGGAATATGCAAGATGATATCATCTTTATCATATACTAACCCATGTCGATTTTTGTTGCATTTGATTTCTTCCAAAGGTCTAATGTTTGGCTTGCGAAAAGAATGCTGAACATGATAATGTACAACTTTATCATCTTCTACACTTGTAGTTGTGTCATTGAATGTCTCAGAATCATAATCTTCATCATATTCATGATCATTTTTTTCTTCAAAAAGAGGGTTTTTATGAACCATTATTACTTCAAAATTATTTTGTTGAAGCTCATCTTGAAGAAGTTGAATTAGAGTTTGGAGAAGATTAGCTTGATATTTCTTTACTTTCAAACAAGTTACCTCTGATTGGAGAGTATTTATGTGCATGATGATTATGTTATCTTCAATGTTGATTGTCAAAGTATTCAATAACTACAATAATTCAATACTTTGCTTCATTTGAACTTGTTCGCTTGAATTCCCTTGCTTCTTGAACTTCTTGCTCGCTTGTATTTTTGAACTTGCTCGCTTGATTTTGTTTTAGCACGATGGGGGTGTCATATGCTACTAAAAATGCACCCAAACTAATTATTTTTACAATGGTTCTTAAGTTTCAACTACTCAACCTTGTCAACCTTGACTTATAATGATTCAAATGGGTGTCAGGTTCAATCGAGAATGCACCTAGTACAATTTAACTCAAGTTTACTTACAAAGAAACTATTGCAAGTTACAATTGAATTATATTACAAGAAAGTTACAATTGATCTTTTGAATGTTTGATAATGTCCTGAAGTCCATAATATGTAGAGTCATTCATGATTGCTAATGTTGACAACTTGATACTTTTGTTTATATATTGCAGCTGCATGATTGCATGTACATGTGCTTTCCTTGTGTGTTGTATTAAATGATGAATGGGGATCATGTCAAAACTAGACATAAAAGACATGAGCTTCCATGAAAAGTTCACCACCACACACAAGTACCCTAGTGTATCTATGATCCCCTTATTCAAATTCGAGTGGATCTAGAACACAACATCACCAAAAAATTGATTTTATTATGGTCATTACACATGTTGGTTGGAATTTCACTCCCTCAACAATTACAACAATCAAATTCACATCCAATAGTGGCTTAATGACATGCAACTTTCCTTGGAAATTCCTTCATGTAGCTATACGAGAGACTTTACCTAGCTTCACAAATTTTTCTTAGATTTGTTACGCAAAGAAAATTTATATTTTCTTAGTCTCCACATGTATCATCTACATCTATCATTTGTGTTGATGCTTGAAGAAAGGACTACAACCAGGCACTTTGACTAGTTGCTATGATTTTAGCCTACCTTGAACTTAGAGTGTCAGACACACGGATTGCTTAGGTAGAAGTTGGATAAACATATCCATCTCAAAATTTTGGTGGATAATATCAAGCGAGGCAACATTTTATTTGTGCATAAGCAATTCTCTTACCACATCAAAATTGCAAATCCAACCTTCCCTCAAACTGAAACTTGATATTCTCATTATTCTACATACATATTCTACTAAATGATAAAGGAAAAACATCGATTTTTTTTCCATAGATAACACATCATATCTTCATAACATTTACTTCCTTTTCACGTTTTTTGGTAAAACAAGTCCACAAAGATTCGTCCACACTCACTTTCATACGTAGCAACCCTTACTTGCTAGTAGCAACACTTTTACAATGTAGGTATACATCGTAGATCCACACAATAGTATACACACTCACTAAAAAATATGGTGGTTTGCATTGCTCTAGGCATATTCATTCATACTTCCTTCCATTCTATTCACCATGCACACAACAACATATTCACAAATGAAATAAAATAATCTAAAAAATACCACTTTGATGCCACCAGAGTGGTGAAGCAACAACTAACTCAACATGAAATCCCTCATAGGTCAGAGGCAGAAATGATCATAGACAGGTCAATGTTGTAGCTCTAATAGATAGGTGGAAATGATCGTCACTTATTGAAGCCCATTGATCTCCATATTCTCAGGGGTATTTGAGAAAATTTGTCTTATGAGTAGATATTTTAGCAGATTTTGAGGTGATTTTGAAATAATTTGAATTGATTTTGTGCCAATTAAGCAAAACGTTGAGATAGATGAGAAAATTTTGTGTAATCCGTTGAATTTAGATCACTCGCCCATTGCTCAATGGCTAGTCCACAAACCTTTGGATCACATTGATAATACTTTGGTTTAACTATGATCAATCTCTAGAGATGGATTCAAGGTTCACGCCTTAATGCACGAGTTCACGCCTTAAAAGAGACCTCTCTGTATTAATATAATCTTTGCGTGAAGATATCACTATGTGAATCAAAATCAATTCAAACCCAATACCAGGGAACCAAGTTCACCCCTAGTTAATGCCCATTCGAGCTCTACCTTTGTGATTCAAACAAATGTGGCTAGATGCAGATTAATGATGACTTTGCCATGGACTTCAGCTAAGTACTTTATGTATGGCTCCTTCCTTTTGTTGAAGAAAGTGTAACTAGGTTTGGTCTTCATAAATGTAATTTTGATTTTTGTACTTGTAAAAGAAAAGAAATATTATTTTTGTAAATTATAAAAATGAGTTTCTTGCTCATTGCATAGGTCTAGCACATGTTAAAGTGTTATCTGAAATTCAAAGAGTCAAATTAAATGTTGAAGACCTTTAAGGTCATGTTACACCATGTAAATTTATGTATTAGAGTCCAAGAAAGAGCTCCAAGAAAAGTCACAAGCCTCCTCCATATGTCGGCCTCATAAAGGGACTAATTCAAATCTCCAAAGACAAGTCAACCTAAAGTGATCAAGTCAGCCCAAAAGAGGAGGACGTACCACTATATATAGGGTCACTCATTCTCACCAAAGAGAAGAAATTCACCTTTGAAATCAACGAGGAAGAAGGAAGAGGAAAAGTTACAAAAAAAGGACGAAGAAAGGTGTCTCTCTTACAATGAAGAAGGTGGGATAGAAGACCAAGTTCACAAGGCATGTTTCAGTCCTAATTATAGTCACATGTGTGAAGATAAGGAAGCTTAATTTGTTGTCATAACTAACCTCCTAGTACAACCATGTGAAGAGGCTTGGTTGGGCTAGAAAAAGAGTGCCAATTAGGCCTCTTAATCAAGCGAAGGAAGAGACTCTCAAGCGAAGGTAAGAGAGCATGCAAAGCTGCAATTCTTGAAGGTATCCTCCACATGTGTGAAGAAAGGGAAGACATACTATTGTTGTTCCAGATTTGCAACCACAGTGAAGAAAAGAGAGCTCGGTTAGGTTAGTAACAATGTCTTTTCCTTGATTAAGGAAGTCTCTATCTCAAGAAAAGGAAGAGAAGAAGTATATCTCTTCTAGGGCATACAAACTAGGGTTGTTGTAGTAAAGTTGTTAGTTGTCGGAAGAAGGAGGACAAAGTGCTACAAGAGGAAGTGATCTCAGGAAAGGCTTGACTTGTGCTTGGAAGATCTTCTTGTCAAGGGTCTAGGGTTTGGCATTTGCCAACAACTGAAGCTTCAATAAGAGAAATTTGCAGAAGGGGTGTCCTCTTTAGGAGATAGAAGTTTTTCCCTGGTGTTGTTGGCCACAACCCCCCCATCATTTTGTCACACAAAATATGGGGACCCTCTATTAAAATTTTAAAACACAAAAAATAAAAAAAAATAAAAAAATAATAATAAAAAAATAATATTTTTTCTTTTTAATAAAACATTTTCAATTTTACAATTCATTTTGATTTTATTTCACAAAAAAAAGAAAAAGAAATCCAAATAGCCCCCGAGACCAAGACTCATACTTAGTCTTTTTAAGCCTTAAGTATTAAACATTGGGTTATCAAAATAAAAAAAAATAAATTGGAGTTCAATTTAAATATGACTTATGATTTAAAACTCTGACTTATCCAAAGTCCTTATCGCTTCCCCGCATCGCAAATAAATAACACTCCATGGTAATACTCGCAGCCTTAGCGAAATGCGATATAAACTGGACCCGACGAGAAAGTTAATACCAGTCCATAAAATTCCCCGCATCCGCAGACTATCATAAATTTCAAAGGCTAAACACTCTGCACTTCCCGATTACGATATGCAATTTTAAACCAGACCCGACGGTGGAATTAATACAATTCTAGAAAAATTCCTGTGTCCGCAGATCACAATAATCATAAGCTTAAGTCTCATCCTTAACCCGATTGTGATTTGATAAGGGTGGACCTGACTGGTTCGTAAACTTCAATTTATAACGATATCGCATCTAGGACATCGCAAGATCCAAAAAAACTTAAGTCCATACCCCGCTCTGCACCACCGATTGCAATATGCGATATAAGATGGATTCGACAAGATTATACATTCCAATCCATAAATTCCTGACGTTTGCATAATCGCAACTTCCAAGGGTCATGCCTCCTGCCTCGTGCTGATTGTGATTGCGATTTGTGATATGGCTCGGACCCAATGGGCCACTCAACTATGATTCATAAAAATCTTGTGTTCACGGCTAGACCCATATCAAACATGATTATTTGCAATATTTCCTAGACCCGATGGGGTTATCAAACATAATTCATAAAACCCCGCATCCCCAACTATCGCAGTTCTATTAGCCATGCTGCCTATTCCAAAGGCTCCTGTCAAAATGTGATTGTGATCTGTGATAAGACCCATTCCTCTTCCAAATCGCCCGAGACATCATCCTCCACGTCACCCTCCATGTCATTCGCCACTTCAAATGCCACATTATAGTGACATCACCATGACATCATCCCTTACGTCATCTTGCAGATTGCAAATCACAAATCTTTCGGGACTATTAGTATTGTGCCGCTCCATTGATGCGATTGCGATTAGTCCATCCCTGACCTTCCACGATTGTGATATCGCAATAGCGAGATTCATATGTCTCATGCCAATTCTACCCCCGGCCTAATTGTGATTGTGATTCGATCCCTTTCGTTGTGATTGTGATTTTATTATGATAGGGATGATTCTGATTCTAATGCGATTGTGATTTGATTTCAAATGCCCCCATTGGTTTTTAATTATATCTCCCCAATTGTATGTGATTGCGATAAAATGAGTCCTGTTTCCAATTAATAAGCGATTATAATTTAATTAAACAACCCGCCTGTTTTTATTCGGTCTTATCTTTTTATGAAAAGCACATTTTTTATTTATGTTTTCTTATCCATGATTTATTGTTTCCCAGGTATTGTTGGCTAGATACATCGTTCTTGCGGACAAGACCAATCTCCCTAGTATCAACTGATATCTAGCAACAAGCGGGACAATTAAATCTACCTTTCTCTAAACATATTGCGATTCATTAATAAAAACTAAAGAGGTGTTTTAGACCCTACCTTAAGTCCAACGCTAGTTTGTGGCAGCCATGCTCCAACAACTTCAAAAGAGTTTCCTTTTAAGAACCTGCAATCGCAAACAAGCACACATAAAATAACACCTGCATAGCTAATATAATAAATCATGTTCATCATGGTGATCAAGGAATCCATGAAGTAAACCATAAAACACAGCTTATTTAGAAAAATAAACTTGATTGTATTACCTTTGAAATAGAAGAACTTTACAACCTTGGTGCCTTGATGTTGTACAAGCTCTTCCCAAGGTCCAAACAAGAATTACCTCTAATTTGACAAGCCTCACTCTCTTCCAAATGAGATCAAAAGGTATGTGATCTTTCCTCTCAAAAGCTCAATTAGGAAGACTAAGTTCCAGCAACATTTACCCTCAAAAATATTCAGCTTTCAACCTCCCAAGCAACCAGCCCAATGCTTCATTTTATAATGCAAAGGAAGGAGGTTACAGGTCCACCATTGAAGGGATAGAGTCCCTCTTCAAAGGGATAAGCTCCTCACAACAAGGGGTTAGTTCCTTAAGGTATGGGATGCATGAACCCTCAAGGAGCGAAATTGCCACCTCAAGATTCCCTCTAGAAGCTTCTAGAAATGACTCAAAGTTAGTTTTTAAGAATGTACTTGTGCCTTTTTAACTTTTACAGGGGTCCACACCCATAACACAGATACAGAGCAGTCAGGTGTGCAAGGGACATGACCAATAGGTGCGATACCACAGGTAATGCTAAGAGAAAGTGCAGAACCAGAGTTTTGGAGATTTTTAAGGTCTTTCTCTTATTTTCAAGGCTTGATATGAAGAACTGAGGTTTAAGACTTGCAAAGGAGGAAGATATGAGTGGTGATAGACTCACATTGATTGCCGAATGTCAAAGTGACAATTTTTGTGCAACAGATTGCCCCCTAAAGTGCGAAGTCTGTAATAGATGAGGATGGTTTTTGTCATCTAAGAAGAGTGAAGTACTTTATCATTTCAAGGATCTTCCTGTGGATCCCCTGGTCGGAACCTGTAAAAACATTCAATGCAATATATCTATATATATATATATATATATGTATGAACATATTATCGTTGAGGTAGGCATTCCCATACTCAGATCAAAATTGACTAGAAAACTATCTAAACTGCTCTGGTACAGGAATGATTTTGTAATACATCACAAGTATAGACATATGTAGACACAGTATGGGTGCAACCATCTGTTTATGAATAGTCCACTGTATAATGAATAACAAAATTCCTCGCATCCTGGATGGTGGAAACTAGATCTAGGGTCTTGATTTCTGCTTCCCGAACTAGTACGATTCTATCCATGTGAATGAATGTGTCGAAGTCGAACATGGTAGAAACCACTTGATTACCAGTTAATGATGTAAACTATTAACAAGTGTGAGAAGAACCACCAGTAATGTCAATGGCCCTCAAAATACTCAGTACAATTCATGAAGTGTGAATAAATGAGTCGATGTCGAACACATCAGAGAATCCTTTGATTGAAGGTCAATGATGCAACCTGTCATCAAAGGCGAGAAACCTGCCATTGAGGCATGTAGATTCCAAGGTACTGACTATTGATAGATCATCTTTCTAGATAATGAGTTGAATTCGATAGAAAGCGATCCGTCGTGGGCAAGCCCACAACACGAAATCATAGATCAAGTTCTGAAGAAATATATTTGGCGATAACTGACTACCTTGAGGTTATCAACCTTCAGGACAGTACATACCCCAAGGTCAACCCCATATTCCTCAGGATGCGTTTCAACCCCAGATTGAGTACATGCCTTAGGGTTATCAACCTCAAGGTCAGTACCCGATTCAAGGTTTCCAATCACCTTCTGGTCAATATTTTTTACAAGGAACTGGAAATGTACCTCCTAATTATCAACCCTATGTTCAACCAGGTTATGGTCCTCCTTATGTACAACCTTTTATGGGTTCTGGAATGAATATGGTGTGGGATCCATCTCAAACTCAACAGACTTTGCAATCTAATGTGCAATTATCTAGTCAAGCTGGACAACCTTTGATTTCTGGTTCAACCCTGCAACCTGTCCAACCTATGGTTCAAACCTCTGCACCTAGTGTAGTTCATCAGCCTGGGCCTAGTTCACCTCAGACTCCGCCTCAAACTGCTGCTGTAACTACTGCATTTTCTGTTCAATCTACCACACCTACTTCTGGAGTATATGTAGCTCCTGTTTCTACTATCCTGCATCAGTGTCAACTCCTCAAGTCTCTGTGCCCCAATCAGGACCTATGGTTCAGACTTCAGTCCAGATGCCTGCAGGACAAGCTAGTTCGAGTACAATTGCCATGAGTCAACCGTACCAGGGACAGTATCAATCTGGTCCTACTGTACAAAATCTAGCTTATCAGTATCAACCATACCCTGGCTATATTTATCAACAGCCTCAACAACCCCAGTTTGGTCTGGTTAATCCTGGTTTTCCGGGAGGATATAACATTCCTAATGCAAATCTGATTCTAGGTTGTCCTGGATATCCTCCTCCTGGAACTGGTCTCATTTCACAAGGTTTTCCTGAACCCAACCGTCAGTTACCATTTATTGCAACTTTGGATTTACCTGATTTGTTGCACCTTATGAACGATCCAATTTATTATCTTTCGAATTGGCTGCAAATGCCTAATAAGTTGCCCAGTGATATCACGAAGTTTGAGGGTAGGTCAGGAGAGGATCCGTCAAATCATGTGATGACTTATCACCTCTGGTGTGCATCTAATTCCATTATTGATGATTCAATTCGCTTACGTCTTTTTCAACCAACTCTGATTGGTCTTGCTGCCAAATGGTACATTGAGTTACCACGAGGCTCTTTTTATAATTTTAGTCAGTTGGCTACTTCTTTCTTAACTCATTTTTAGTTGCCTATCAAATACGACAATGGGAATTGTTAACTTCATTAAAACAATCTACGTCCACATATATTTTTGACCATATTCATGAATGGCGACGTGGAAGGGGTTTAGTGAAAGTTTTTATCCCGGATCAAATTTTAGCAGAATGGTTTGTTAAATCACTGTTACCTAAAATCACTGAGGATGTAGCTAAGGCAGGAGTTGTTACTGAAGAGCAAGTAATTGCTCAGGCTCAGTACCTTGACCTTGTTTATACGCAGTCAGGTACTTTACACGAAAAAATCCCTGATCTTCCAAAAACTACAGCTCCTTCAGGATCTCATGCCATTGATGGTGTTATTGGTTTAGTTAGTTCTAAGAGCAAGAAGAAATCTTCAAAGAATTCTTCTCCTACAACAACTTTACCTGTTTCCATGAAAGGAGATTCTTCCGTTGAAGTTTCTGTCGACGTCCATGGCGTAGATTCATCTGCGCCCAAATCTAATAGTAAAGAGAAGGAGAAAAATAAAAATAATCAAAATTCAAAAGAGAAAACAAATAAAAATGAATATGTTGACGAAAAACGAAAACCTCGTTATCCTTGTTTCATCTGCAACGAGGATCATTTTACTAAAGAATGCCCATATCGAGTAGAGTTTTCGAAATTTGTTAAAGGTTCTCAAATGACTACTGTCTTGAAGGATCCTTCTCCTACTCACGATAGTAAAGCGGTTGCTTCTTCCTCAAATACCTCAAAAGAACCCATCATGATGATGTCTCATGTCAGGATTGCAACGCAATCGCAAGATTATGGTAGTAACAATCCTTTTGATGGAAAAGAAGCAGAATTTTCTGATTCAAACTCATCAACTTCAACTCGTCCTGTTTCTGATCCACTATAGATCGAGAAATCCAACCCAGACTTAGTAACCAAACCACCTGCTAAAGGTATATTTCGGAAATCAGCTGTGCGAGCTGCCCAATATTATAACATTGTTGAAGACTTGGCCATTTCCCCTTCAGCAATGTCGGCTTTCAAAGTGCTGCAATCATGTCCAACACAACGTAAGTTACTATTGTCTGCTTTAGGAGCTGTTGATATTCAGGATTCGAACCTTATAATCTTCGATTAAGAGAATAGTACACCTCGCCTCTCTCATCAAATGGCTTTCCAGATTCCAGTGTTAGTAAAAAATAGACATTGCTTTAGGAGTGTGATTGATGAAGGAGCTTCTACGTGTATTATGTCGACCCAGTGTTGGAGATCACTTGGTTCTCAGACACTCAATCAGTCCCTGATGATTTTAAAGGCTTTTGACGATCGAGGGTTCCATCCTTTTGGTATTTTGGAAGATTTACCTATAGGGGTGTTGGCCGGATAAATCATTCTTGTGGATAAGACCGATCTCCCTAGTATTGACAGATATCTAGCAACAAGCAGGACAAGCAAATCTATCTTTCTCTAAACATATTGCGATTCATTAATAAAAACTAAAGAGGTGTTTTAGACGCTACCTTAAGTCCAACGCTAGTTTGTGGCAGCCATGCTCCAACAGCTTCAAAAGAGTTTCCTTTTAAGAATCTGCAATCACAAACAAACACACATCAAATAATACCTGCATAGCTAATATAATAAATCATGTTCATCATGGTGATCAAGGAATCCATGAAATAAACCATAAAACACAGTTATTGAGAAAAATAAACTTGATTGTATTAACTTTGAAATAGAAGAACTTTACAACCTTTGGTGCCTTGATGCTGTACAAGCTCTTCCTAGGGTCCAAATAGGAATCTCCTCTAATTTGACAAGCCTTACTCCCTTCCAAATGAGATCAAAAGGTATGAAATCTCTCCTCTCAAAAGCTCAATTAGGGAGACTAAGTTCCAGCAACATTTACCCTCAAAAATATTCAGCTTTCAACCTCTCAAGTAACCAGCCCAATGCTTCATTTTATAGTGTAAAGGAAGGAGGTTACAGGTCCACCATTGAAGGGATAAAGTCCTTCTTCAAAGGGATAAGCTCCTCACATCAAGGGGTTAGTTCCTTAAGGTATGGGATGCATGAACCCTTAAGGAGAGAACTTGCCACCTCAAGATTCCCTCTAGAAGCTTCCAGAAATGACTCAAAGTGAGTTTTTAAGAATGTACTTGTGCCTTTTTAAATTTTACAGGGGTTCACACTCATAACACAGATACAGAGCAGTCAGGTGCGCAGGGGACATGACCGATAGGTGCGAAACGGCAGGTAATGCTAAGAGAAAGTGCGAAGCCAAAGTTTTAGAGATTTTTAAGGTCTTTCTCTTATTTTCAAGGCTTGATATGAAGAACCGAGGTTTAAGACTTGCAAAGGAGAAAGGTATGAGTGGTGATAGACTCACATTGATTGCAGAATGTCAAAGTGACAATTTTTGTGCAACAGATTGCCCCCTAAAGTGCAAAGTCTGTAATAGATGAGGATGGTTTTGCAATTGAAGAAGAGTGAAGTACTTTATCATTTCAAGGATCTTCCTATGGATACCCCGGTCGGAACCTATAAAAACATTCAATGCAAAATATAT